>CANTUT010000233.1:207500-522500 GCA_947687605.1 Reutealis trisperma | reverse complement strand
CAATTGCCAAAGTCATCATTTGATTTTCTAGGAATCAAGTTCTGGGAAATGGACGGTACTAATAAGCTCTCGATAGTTCTTTTTTATTTTTCTTATCTCGTTTTTTTTTTTCAGAATAAATTCTGTGATAAAAGAATAATGTGATTGGTCATTATGCAAATGAATCAATTCTCCGAGAAAGACCAATGCAATTTCTTTCACGTGAATTATATTTCATTATGTAAATGAATCAATTCTGAAAGAGACAAATGCAATTTCTTTCACTTGAATTACTACTAATTGTCCTATATATTTAGTGTTGTTTTAGTTATAATTTGATTTCAACTACGAGCTGCTGCGTCTCAATATCAATTTGAAGTTTTAAGGGGGAAATATCCATTTCAAGTGACAATTAAGTGTCAAAATCAAATCACTGTAAAAATTTATAAGAACGGAGATCCAACCAAATAGTTAATTTTAATTATTTTAGTATTTTTTGGACCCAAACCCAATAATTCTATTAGTGAGCTCAGCAAATCACCCATCGGTTTCACTTTCACCTTCATCAATATGATAATTTTGTCAACAAAAAATGCACCAAATTTAGTTAATTGTCAACAAAAGAGGCACCAAATTTTGAAATAGAATAGCATACCAAAAAAAGGAAATGGAAGCCAACCAATTAACAACTAATTGGTTTGAATTTTTTGTTTCTTGGATGGCTATAAATAGCCATGAAGACAAGGCCTAAAACCATCCCATTTTGAGAATAAAATTAGAGAGTTAGAGAGAAAATATTTAGAGAGTTAGAGTGATTAATTTCCTATTATAAAGAGAGAATTAAAATTGTTTTTCCTTTATAAATAGAGAGATTGTAATTCCTATTATTCTCATAGTGAAATTATTCTATCTTTGCCTGTGGTTTTTACCCTAATTTGTTTGGGGGTTTTCCACGTAAAATCTATGTGTCCATAAATCTTTATTATTATTTTTCTCAAATTATTAGCTGCGATTTTGCTTTAATCTGGTGTCAATTTTCACAACAAGTGGTATCAGAGCTATTGGTTTTAATTTTTCTTGAAAAATAAGAGTATGCTCTGTGGTTGCAGTTTTAACTGATCTTCCACATCAGAAAAATTTTTCTTGAAAAATTATTATTGCGAATAGTACTCTGAGGTACTATACAATTTGGCACTATTCACAGGTACATTGGAAATAAGTGTGGTAGTGTGAAAATACATGTCTAGGAAAAGTTCTGGCTAAGGAAAGACTTGGTATTTAAGTGTGTCCATTGTGACCCACCTCTCTTTCCTGGGAACTTACCTGGTGTATTGTTCACGGACTACAGTCACTATTCCAATATACAATTACTATTTACGTGAAATAGTGGGAGCTAGATTTGCTCAAAAGTTCGTGATAGAAGCAATGGCGGCAAAATTTAAGATTGAAAAATTTAACGAGAGAAATTTCTCACTGTGGAAATTGAAGATGAAGGTTATCTTGAGAAAAGATAATTGCCTGGTGGCTATTAGCAATAGGCCAGCGGAGATCACAAATGACAACAAATGGAATGAGATGGATGGAAATGCTGTTGCAAATCTTCATCTGGCAGTTGCAGATGAGATATTGTCTAGCATAGAGGAGAAGAAAACAGCAAAAGAGATTTGGGATCATCTCGAAAAATTATACGAGGCCAAGTCACTTCACAACAAGATTTTCCTTAAGAGGAAATTATACACTCTACGGATGTCAGAATCTACTTCAGTGACAGAGCACATTAACACCTTGAATACTCTGTTTTCTCAACTCACATCACTGAGTTATAAAATAGAGTCACAAGAGCGTGCTGAACTTCTACTTCAAAGTCTACCAGATTCATATGATCAACTCATCATCAATCTGACAAACAATACAGACAATCTAGTCTTCGATAATATTGCAGCTGCTATTCTGGAAGAAGAAAATCGGCGCAAAAATAAGCAAGACAGATTGGCCAATTCGCAGCAAGCGGAGGCGCTAACGGTGATGAGAGGGAGATCAATGGAACGTGGCTCAAGTGGGAGCCAAAATCATGGTAGGTCCAAATCAAGAAGTAAGAAGAACATGAAGTGCTACCATTGTGGCAAGAAGGGTCACCTGAAGAAGGATTGCTGGAGTTTAAATAAAAATTCCAGTCCTCATGGAAATATAGCATCTACCTCAAATGAAGGTGAAGCTTTGTGTTGTGAAGCAGCGATGACTTCAGAAGGCAGAAAAAGATTTGCTGATGTATGGCTCATTGACTCTGGAGCCTCATTTCATATGACCTCTCAGAGAGAGTGGTTCCATTATTATGAATCTATCTCAGGAGGATCTGTGTACACAGTAAATAATCATGCCTTGAAGATTGTCGGTATTGGAACCATCAAGTTGAAGATGTATGATGGTACAATTCGCACTATTCAAAACGTGCAACATGTAGAGGGCTCACAAAAGAATTTGTTGTCTGAAGGACAACTAGATGATCTTGGGTGTAGGATCGAAACTCAGAATGGGATTAAAAAAATAATCCGTGGTGTGCTTGTACTTATGAAAGGACAGAAAATGGCTGCAAATTTGTATATACTGATGGGAGAGACTCTACAAGAAGGAGAAGCATCTGTTGCTTCAAGCAGTTCAACTGAAAGATCTACAACAATATGGCATCAGAAACTTGGGCATATGTCTGAGCAGGGAATGAAAATTCTTGTAGAACAGAATCTACTTCCGGGACTCACTAAGGTGTCCTTACCTTTTTGTGAGTATTGTGTGACAAGTAAGCAGCATAGGTTAAAATTCAACACATCAAATTCTAGAAGCAAGAAAGTTTTAGAATTAGTTCACTCTGATGTATAGCAAGCACCAGTTACATCCCTGGGAGGAGCGAAGTACTTTGTGTCCTTCATAGATGATTATTCCAGGAGATGTTGGGTATTTCCTATCAAGGGGAAGGGAGATATGTTTTCAGTTTTCAAACCGTTCAAAGCGCGGATAGAACTTGAATATGGGAAAAAGATCAAGTGTTTGAGGACAGATAATGGAGGAGAATATACCAGCAATGAGTTTGTGAGTTTTGTAATCAAGAAGGCATTAAGAGACAGTTTACTACTGCATACACTCCTCAACAAAATGGAGTGGCAGAGAGGATGAACAGAACCCTGTTAGAAAGAACAAGGGCCATGTTGGGAGCTGCTGGTCTAGAAAAAATATTTTGGGCAGAAGCAGTCAACACCGCCTGTTATGTGATCAATCGATCACCATCAACTGCAATTGAGTTGAAAACACCGATGGAGATGTGGACGGGAAAGCCTGTTGATTATTCAAACCTCCATGTATTTGGAAGTCCTGTGTACGTGATGTACAACACTCAAGAAACTACAAAGTTAGATCCAAAATCTAGAAAATGCATATTTCTGGGTTATGCTGATGGAGTAAAGGGGTATTGCCTATGGGATCCCACTACCCATAAGGTCGTCATCAGCAGGGATGTGATATTTGCAGAAGGGAAGCTGCAAGAGAAAGGTGATAGTAGCAGTTCAAATGAAGGTCCAGAAACTACAATGGTACAGGTGGAAAAAGAGTCTGATTCAAAGGATTCTTCTGAAGTAATACCAGAAATTGAGGAACAAGAACCAGTTGAGTTTGAAACTACAGAAGTTCGACAGTCAACTCGTGAAAGAAAAACACCAGCTTGGCAGTCTGATTATTTTATGGAGAGTAATGTTGCATACTGTCTTCTAACAGAGGAAGGGGAGCCATCAACTCTCCAAGAAGCAATGAATAGTTCAGATGCATCTCAGTGGATGGTAGCAATGCAGGAGGAAATGGAAGCTCTTCATAAGAACAAGACTTGGGAGCTTGTGCAGTTACCATAAGGAAGAAGGCCTATTGGCAATAAATGGGTCTTCAAGATCAAACGAAATAGTGATGATCAAGTGGAGCGGTGTCGTGCAAGATTGGTTGTAAAAGGGTATGCTCAGAAAGAAGGGATTGATTTTAATGAGATATTTTCCCCTGTGGTTCGACTTAATACAGTCCGAGTAGTTCTGGCAATGTGTGCTACTCTTGACCTACACCTAGAGCAGTTAGATGTGAAAACTGCTTTTCTTCATGGAGATCATGAAGAAGAAATTTATATGCTCCAACCAGAAGGATTTGAAGAACATGGAAAGGAGAACTTGGTTTGTAGGTTGAACAAATCTCTATACGGTCTCAAACAGGCGCCGAGGTGTTGGTATAAGAGATTTGATTCCTTCATCATGAGCCTTGGATACAGCAGATTAAATGCAGACCCTTGTGCCTATTTCAAGAGGTTTGGAGATAATGATTTCATCATTCTACTGTTGTATGTTGATGACATGTTGGTAGCAGGCCCCAACAAAGATTATATCAGAGAACTAAAGGCTCAGTTGGCTAGGGAGTTTGAAATGAAGGACTTGGGACCGGCAAACAAGATTCTAGGGATGCAAATTCACCGAGACAGAAATAATAGAAAGATTTGGCTTTCTTAAAAGAATTATTTGAAGAAAATCTTGCGACGCTTTAACATGCAAGATTGTAAGCCAATTTCTACCCCACTTCCTGTTAATTTCAAGTTATCCTCCAAGATGAGTCCTAGCAGTGAAGCAGAGAGGATGGAGATGTCTCGAGTACCGTATGCATCAGCAGTGGGGAGTTTAATGTTTGCTATGATTTGTACAAGACCAGACATTGCACATGCAGTGGGAGTGGTTAGTAGATACATGGCGAATCCTGGTAGAGAGCATTGGAATGCTGTGAAAAGGGTCTTGAGATACATTAAGGGGACCTCAGATGCTGCATTATGTTATGGAGGATTAGATTTTACTATCAGAGGGTATGTTGACTCAGATTATGCAGGTGATTTGGATAAAAGTAAATCCACTACAGGTTATGTGTTTATTCTTGCTGGAGGAGCAGTAAGCTGAGTTTCAAAACTGCAGTCAGTTGTGGCTACATCAACAATAGAAGCAGAGTATATAGCAGCTACACAAGCCAGTAAAGAAGCAATCTGGTTGAAAATGATAATGGAAGAACTCGGGCACAAACAGGAAAATATTTCTTTATTTTGTGACAGTCAGAGTGCCTTGCATCTTGCAAGGAATCCAGCTTTTCATTCAAAGACAAAGCACATTCGAGTTCAATACCATTTCGTTCGTGAGAAAGTAGAAGAAGGAACAGTGGATATGCAGAAAATTCATACGAAAGAGAACCTGGCAGATTTTATGACAAAGGCAGTCAATACTGACAAGTTTATTTGGTGTCGATCCTCCAGTGGCCTAGCAGAGACGTAAGCAACATGGAAATGGCAAGATAGAGAGAACGGTGTGAAGATTGATTGATCCTTAATCAAATCTTCAAGTGGGAGATTGTCAACAAAAGATGCACCAAATTTAGTTAATTGTCAATAAAAGAGGCACCAAATTTTGAAATAGAATAGCATACCAAAAAAAGGAAATGGAAGCCAACCAATTAACAACTAATTGGTTTGAATTTTTTGTTTCTTGGATGACTATAAATAGCCATGAAGACAAGGCCTAAAACCATCCCATTTTGAGAATAAAATTAGAGAGTTAGAGAGAAAATATTTAGAGAGTTAGAGTGATTAATTTCCTATTATAAAGAGAGAATTAAAATTGTTTTTCCTTTATAAATAGAGAGATTGTAATTCCTATTATTCTCATAGTGAAATTATTCTATCTTTGCCCATGGTTTTTACCCTAATTTGTTTGGGGGTTTTCCACGTAAAATCTATGTGTCCATAAATCTTTATTATTATTTTTCTCAAATTATTAGCTGCGATTTTGCTCTAATCCGGTGCCAATTTTCGCAACAAATTTAACAGGAATAAGCAAACAATTGAGATTGCTTTTTCACAGAATTTGTGGTGATATAACTAATTATTGAATTAAATGGCCTTAAACTGAAAATGTAGAAGTTTGGGTACGTTTCGATTGTAATTTGTAGATCATTAATTAATTTTATTGGCTGATGCAAATAAGCAAATGTAATTGATTACCAACACAAAATGCAGCCATTTTATTCAGTCTTTTAAGAATGGCTCCGTAACGTCATCCCATTTTTCCAAACGACTCTGTGCTTTCTCAACCTGAAAATATAATATAAAGATCATGCACCAATTTGCTTTAATTATAGAGTGGTACTACTGTATGTAATGGATAAATTAAATAAAGAATTTTCATTAATTAATAATCTGAGCAGAAAATTTTAAATTTACCTCTTTATTCCAGTCTGTCCGGAATGTTACCCAGAGTAAAATGATAGTTTGGATAATAGTGCCTCCTAACATCCCAGACCATATTCCCTGTAAGCTTCACAATGGAAATTAACATATTGGATAATTCTTACTTACAGTGAGTATATATTTTAATTTAATGAGTTAAAAATATATAAAATAAAAATAAGTACCGGTATTTTTTTAATTGGATAAAAAATATATAAAAAAAATCATATTTGATAAAATATCTTATTATTTATTAGTTTCGTGTATAAAATAAGTCTATATACGCAAAAATTTTTCATTCACATATAATAAGCAGCGAAGGGGTAGATATCAATTGAGTTTTAAATAGGGATAATTATATGGCTGATGTCTAAATTTTATTTTATTTTTTATTAATTTAAGTATTTTAATACAAAATTCAATAGGTACCTTTGCACCAAAGTTGCAGGCGAAGCCAAGCACGCAACCCAATGGAATACCGACAAAATAGTAACATCCCACATTAACGTAAGCAACAAACGCTTGCCATCCACATCCAACAGCCACTCCTTCCATCAACCAAATTCAATTATATAATTTGATTAGACGGAGATGTTTAACAGCAAATCAATTTGGGGAAACAATACAACAAGGAAAGTTTGTTGTTCTATACTGACCGAATGTTGTCTGTTACTTCAACCTTATTAAATCAAACGGACGTACATGTATATCAGAGAGCCATATTTTGTAAATTTAATTAACTTTAATCCAGCCAAATTTTTAATCTTATTAGTTTTGGATTCAAATTTGTAGAATTATTTGACCTAATACTATATTTAATATATCATAATATAATATAATGTGATTAAATATATTTTTAGTATAAATGGTATATTAAAAACGTATTCTTTCCGCTCCAAAAAAATTTTTTATATTTTTTTTCACACAATTTAAAAAAATATTATTAATTACTTACTAATTTATAAATTTTATTATATTTTTTCATTTATATTTATATATATATATTCATTTATTACTATTATTATTATTAATTTTTAAAATATACACCTTTCAATTAATAAGGATAAAATAGATAAATATCTATAATTATTTTTAGACTAAGCAATTGTTTTGAAATATTTTAAAAAGAAATAATAAATAATATTTTTAGAACGAAGAGAGTATTTGATTATATTATATTATATTGAATTATGACCTATTAAATATATCTTAAATATTATGATAAGAGATTTGGCAAAAAAAATAAAATATTATGGCAAGAGTATAAATTTATATAATATGAAATTCATAATTTTTTTTATTATCTAAAAATAATTGTCAGGTTCAGCTTAATACTAATACATTTTTCAATTTGATGATAGAGTAAAGTTTGAATCGTTTCTCCAAATATTAATTAAAAAAAAAAAAAAAAACTCTGAAACCACCAAATGAAGTCAGCCACTACTTCGTGTTTCTGAACTGTACTTCATTTGGCATGTATTAGTTAGCTAGCGGGTTAGTGCACGTCTGTCTTATTATTTTACTGTTTTTTTTTTTTTAAATTGTCCGTACTTATAATTTTTGAGACCAACATACGCACTCCTAAAAAATCATATACTTTCACCTTTCCCAAAACATTTATAGTTTTAAAAAATTATTTTAATTTTAAATATTTTTAATTCTAGAATTTCAAAAAATATTTATTATTTTTTTTAAATTTAATTTTTATTTTTTCAAAATTATTTTTATTTCTTTACATTAAAATTAATAAATAATAAAAAATATCTTTTTACTTTAAAATTATGACAACTTTCTTAATTTATATACTGAAAATTTAAATAATAAGTATTTTGAAATTGAGTGAAGTATTATTACAAATACCTTATTATTAAGGATAATTTTAAATAATATAATTATATTTAACATAATAAAAATAATTATATAATTTTTTAACATAATTTGTTAAATATTTAAGAATAGTTATATTTTTTACTATATGTTGTGCTCAAATGTCAAATTTTTTTGGACATAATTTGTGTCAGCCAGTACTATTCTTTTATTAATTGAGGATTATAGAAAGAAATAAAATGAATTAATTACCTGATAAAACAGGTTGGACTCCATTTAACAAGATAGATAGGGCAAGGAAAGGAGAGAGTTGTGCTACTGCTTTGGAAACTGCCGTACCACTTGTGAAGATATAGCTCAAGTAATTGCGTAATATTAGTACCATAATCGCAAATATCAATGCGATTATTAAGGAGCTCAAAGTCACTATTATCACAGCAAATGATGCTGATTTCGGATGTCCTGCTCCTAGTTCATTGCTTACTCTCACACTGGTGGGTTCCCGATTAATACTCCCCATGTATAATTGGAAAAAAATTAAAAAAAAAAAAGTTGGAAACTAACCTTGCAGCTGCATTGAAGCCCACTGAAATCATGTACACCCATCCAGATATAGTCATACTGCATTTAATCACGGTAACGAATCAAGTATATATTCTCATGATGAGAATTGCTAATTATTTTTTCTGTATTATAATATTTTAACTTTCTCTATAATATTAAAATATAAAATAATCTTAAAAATTGATTAAAATAATAATAATATATCATTAAAACTTTTCATACATCTTAATTTGAATAAAAAAATTAAACAGAGTATAATATAGAGAAAGTAATTAACACTTCTCATTTTTAAAATAGCTAAGCCGTCTATATGTTAATAATTAACAACAAGATTGAAGTGGGGACATGCTCCAATTGGAAGATTATAAATTAAATGAAGCACATACATTAGCAATAGTATATTATTACAAATTTGAGTGTTTAGTTAGTTGACGAGGATGCTAAAAATGTGTCAATCTAATCGAGATGTTTGGGTGCATCTTATAACTTCTAAACTCCAATCTTTTACCTAAAAAATAATATATAATTATTACAAATAACTCATTACTACTAATAATATTTTTTAATAGCTAAAAAATATGATGTTAATAAGAATTAACAGCTTTACCATCTAATATATAAAATCTCGTAATAAATTTTTTTTTAAACTATTTATATTATAGACATTTAATGACATATATATTGATATTTAGTAACACTTTCAACTTGCTATTATAGGTGTATATATATATATATGCAGTTAATTTTAAATTTTAACAGTATGTATCATATGTTAAATTAATATTGCTAATTTCAATATTTGTTGTAGTATATATATGAATAAATAATTAATGGAGAGTTTTAATTATAATATTGTTACCAGATGGAGAGAGAGTCCAAGACTAATTCAGCATTTTTGAGGAGGCCAGCAATCAAAACTATAATTTGATAGTACCAAGTCTCAAGACACAACATCACAGCAGATGCAATAGACAACTTGAAGAAATCCCATAGCCCAGAGAAAGCATTCCAACTGAATCCAGTCCAAGTACGCTTGCACTTTGAGCTAGTCAATATATACACAAACTGTGCCGCCACTATAATCCACCATGACAAACTCAACACTAATGATGCACCTAACAATCCCCAATCGAATATATAAATAGCAATCCAACTTATTAATAGGTGGATTGCAAGCGTTCCTGCTGCTATGTATGCGCTAGGGAAAACTATGCTCTGAGCTTGTAAGAACTTTTGGATTGGGAAATTGGCAGCGTAAGCAAATATCTGTGGAATTAGACCATACACGAAAATTGCAGCTTCTGATGCAATTTCTTTTGATTCACCAAGTAATAACAAGATTTGCTTCGAGAATACATAAATGAGAACGAGTGGTATCCCAGTTGCTGTGAGGAGTACTGTTGATCTTTGAAGGTATACTCCTAACATCTCATATTTGTGTGCTCCATAGGCTTGACCACAAAGTGTTTCCACTGCACTGCCCATTCCTAGCTGCATATGCAATAATATATTAATTATTCATCAAAGAGAGAATCTGATATTTTTAATGGAATTGAAAGGTTAATTTATTAATATACCAAAAGGCCATAGGCAAAAACTTGAATTCCAGTGTTGCCAAGGGAGGCAGCAGCAAGCTGAAGATTGCCAAGATGGCCACAAAAGATCTGGGTAGACATGGAAACCACATTATTGAGCAAGTAAACAACAATAGCAGGCCCCGCTAGCAAAAAGAGTGTTTTAAGCTCTAACAAGACAGCTCTTTGGAGTCGCTGAAAGTATGAAAACTCCACGTTCGACAATATATGTTCGAGTTCAGAGCTCACTGGTTGTGGTGACGAATGTTTGCGAAGTAATATGAGTTGTTCATTTTGTAATGAGTTTTGGTTATGGTCCATGATCTCTGTGTTCGTTTATACTATGAAAAATGAGCTACTTAAATAACCAACCACTTTTTAAGGTTGAAGCTTGGTTCAAATTAAAGATCATTTGTATATGGAAACAAAGTCACATGGTTGTCATCATCATCTATTCACAACCAAACAATCCTGATGTTAATCCGATTGAGGTCTTCGTTTTCCACCTGAATAATGATATGTATTTTGCCCCAACAATGTCCATCTTATTAAAGTCTATGGGCCTGTACATATATAGACTTACAAGTGAATAAATATTAAAACTCATTTATATAAAACCAATTGACTTATACTATATCCAACACCTGCTTACTTATAAATTATTTATATATTTTATTATTATTCGATATGAGATCTATTTTCTAACATATCCCCTCAAGTGTAACCAGGTTTGGCTTGTGGACAACATCAACTTGCCAGTTGATACTTGCTTACAAATAGACTGGCTGACATTCCTTCTTCAATTTCGGTCCGGACTAGTATCATAATCAATCCAACAACAAAAGCTTAAACATGGTCTAAAATCCAATCTGTTTGGGTCTAAAGTTTTGATACCATATTAAAATGAGGAAATTATACGCTGCATTCTTTTTTAAGTTATGTTTACTTTTTAACCCTCAATTTTGACTTTTTATTTTTTTGCTTTTTGTTTTTTTGTTTTTTACGCTTTTTTTAGTTTTGTTTTAATATTGTTACATTTTTTCCTATTTGTACCATATTTTTGCTTCTTTTGTCCATTCGCTTGGTTCTTTCTTTTTATTTTTTCTTTTTCTATATATCTCATTCATGAAATACTGTTATTAATTAGTTTAGTAATTCAAAACTTTTTATATTTATGCTATTAATTAATAATATAATAATTACATATTTGCATGATAAAATAAAAAATTATTTTTTAATTTAAAGCAATATTTAATATACTAATATACTAAATAATTATAAATTTTGTGTAGAAAATTTTTGCTCCAAGCTATAGTTTCTTGTACTAAATAAAAAATAAGGTTGAGAGTATTAAGTCTCCAAAGAAGATGAAATAATTTATTTCTAGTATATACTTTTGATATATCTAAAATATGCTTAAAATATACTCGTGATATATTTAAAATAAATCTAAAATATACTCTTTACTGTGAAAACTGAAAATCATTTGTTAATTTTTTTTAGTCTCTTAAAAATTTAATTTAACTTTTAAATTCTTTAAAAATATTCATATATTCTAATTAATATTATTGTTCATACTTGATGATGAATCACATTTAAAAAAAAAAAAAAAAAAAGAGTGTTGATGATATTTCTTTAAAGAAAAAAGTTGAGTGTGTTAAGTATCTAAGTAATACGTAAGCATTTATATACTTAAGATATACCTGAAATATACTCATTATATACTTGATATACCTAAAATATACTCGTTATATACTTAAGGTATATTGTTTATTATGAAAATCATTTGTTATTTTTTTAAAAATATAATTTTTTTTATTTAATATATAGTTGATGTATTTTTGTTATATACTTATATTTTTGTAATACTCAATATCCAAAAATATTTTAAGATTATATTAAATAAATACAAGTTAATCATATTTAGTAAAATATATACTTATGATATACCTATGATATATTTTAGATATACTGTTTTCTGGGTTTACTGAAAAATATCTCTATTTCATTGGTTTTTATAAGTTTCAGATCTGAAAAACTTTCAAATTCTTAAAAAAAAATCATATAATCTCCTCACTTTTGAAGATTTTTAATGCAATAATAATTAAAAGATAAAAAAATTTTAATGAAACATATCTATAAAATTCAAATTACCTCTCAAACTATTGAGGAATTGAATATTTTATCAATTAAACTAATTGAATTTTCAAAAAACTGCAGATCTAAATTGATTTTATTTAAAACTTAATAGTATCTTATAAAAATTAATTTTGATGATGATTCTCACTATAAACAAATTTGAAAATCAAAAGATTTAAGATTTTCCTAATCACTTGTGGTAATCATCAACATTAATATCATAGTCTAATGGCCTGCAAAACAAACAAATAAATATAAAGATTTGATAATAAAGTAAAAAACAATAATAAAAATAACTACAAAAATAGCAAAAAAAAAAAAAGATTTCTATAAGACAAATCAAAGCAAAAAACATAGATAAAATTAAAAAAAGATATATTTTTTATTTGATTTTTTTTGTCCATTGTATTTTTAAAGTAAATTTAATATGATTTTAATTTAAAAAAAAAATTGATAGAATTTACCTAAAGGGACAACAAAAAGATGCACAAATGCTTCTTTTGGTTGTTAATCTAACACACAAGAGGAAAAATTCAATGTGGGCATCACATAAAAATAATTAAATAATAATAATAACAACAATGGCTTTATCATGTGTTATTTTTTCATGAATTTTAGTCTTTTAATCAGTGATTTTTTGTTGAAAAGTTAAAGAGCGTAGAAAAGTTCAAAAAAAAAAAGGCATTTAGGCATTTTTTTAATAATCTGAAAGTGGACGTATAATTATAAATTGGTTCATTTTTTTAGGTATTTCTGTAGAAATCCCTATTAAAATCTATGGGTTCATACATAAATAGACTTATAAGTGAATAAGTGTTGAAATCTAATTATATAAAATCAATTGGCTTGTATTACGTTCAACACCTACTCACTTATAAGTCCTTTATATATTTTATTATTATTCAATGTAGAATTCATTTGCCACACATCTATTATTCTATTTGACATGGGCTGTGAAAATAACACACATTCTATTTTATGTAAGAAAATAACACTGCAAGAAAATCACAAATTTACTGACAAAAGTGTTTTCTTCAATAAATTTACTCAAGTATTGATGGAATACCAACATAATATGGGAATTTTTATTTTTTATTTTTTATAATTACCGATAGTTTACTAATAATTATTTATAGATAGAAATTTTTTGTCCCTAAATAAGGGGTCAAAAAAGGCACAAGCAATTAGCGACGAAGTATAGATGGATTTACCAACAACATTTACTAACATAAATTTTCATTGCTAAATTAGGTGCCATCTTTAACAACGAAAATTTTCATTGCTAAAAATAAACTAAACTATTTATTTTATTGATAAGTGTAAATTATACCATTAATAAATAGAGTATTTGGTATTTATGTATCCATCAAATGTGTTATTTATGTTTTATTTTATTTGTTTTTCTTAGCTTTTGTTTATATAGTTTGTTTCGAGTTCTCTTAGGTTATTTGGATGGATTTTATTTAATTTCAAAAGATTTGGAAGTTCAAAGATCAATTAGAATGAATTCGGATACAAAAGAAGTGCAAAAAGAGTGTTTCAAATATGCATGGTCGAACGCCTTTTGATGGGTATTTAAAAGCTCAAACACCTTTTGATATTTTAATAACTTGAGTTACAGATGTCAAATTGAGGTGATTCAAGATGCATTGAAAAGCTAAAAGAAAGAGCTACAACTCTTATGTAGATACAAAGCTTAATTTGGTCTTTTGCTATCCAAAAAATGCAAAACAATTCACATGGTTGTGTAATAAAAATAGAGTCTATTTGCATAATGAAAAATTCAAATTTTGAGATGAGAACTGGTTATACGGTCATGTAGTACACCAACTATATGGCTGTGTGTTGTCTGATGGGTTTCAAAATGCAATTTCTAGTGTGATTTTCCTTCCTATTTGAAATATACTTCAAATGGATGAAGGATACTGATTTTCTAAGATCTCTTAGGGTTTCCAACTCCATCTAAACCTAAGATTTATGCACTATAAATAAATTAGATCATTAAAAACTCAGATTATCTAGTTTTTATCAAGTTCTCTATCCTTAAAAATTCTTTGTAAATTAATTTTTAATTTTAATTAAAGATTCTTCCAACGAGGGGATTTAAGTTTAAAGATTCATCAAGACTTGAAAACTCCTTCTCATCAATTGTTCTAAAGTTTTTTCTAAACTTTATTCTTCAATTTAATAATAATTTGAGATCATTTTTTGTTTTAAATTATTTTTTGATTTAATTACTTCTTCTTTCTTAAATATGAGTTACAAAAATCATTCTCTAGGATTTATATGTAATCTTTTTTATTTGCCTATATCTATCTATATTTGATTAAATTTTTTTGTTATTGAAATTAATCTTTTATCTTATAACTTCATGTTTATGAATAATTGATCACTATTTATATGTTTAAAAATATTATATGAAGTAGCGATAGTGAAAGCATAATATTAGTTCATAAAGATATTAGACATAGGGTATGTATTGCTTAGAGATAAAAACACTCTTTTGTAATTGTTAAAATGATTTTCATAAAATTTAAAGGGTTTTTATTAATTGTTTGTATCCATGAGAGTAGACATAAGGTTAATATAAATACTTATATTGTATCTTAAAAGAGAACATTATATAATTTAAGGAAATCTAATCATATATCTAATAAGCTAAAATTCAATCTAGAAAAGTCATAGGTAGTCAATTGATGAAGTCTAAATCCTAAGCCTTTTATATATATATTGAATTTATCTTTTTCTTATATTTGTTTTACTTGTTTTCTTCAATCTTATTTGATTTTCTAAATAATAAATAAAATCCTAATTTTGGTACTTATCAACTTTTTCTCATTGGACCGATATTATACTCATATCACTATATTACTTGTTCACGATATATGCATTTGCAGATTTTGCGCAATAAGTTTTTGGCACCATTGTCGGATAAGCCGATTTCATCAATATCAATACCAAAGATTTTCTTTATTATTTTATAATTTTATTTTATTTTTCTTTTCTATTTTTATCTATTATTTTAGGATTTTAAAAAAAAAAAAAGGATGGCATTTCATAACTATGAATGGTACAATGGAGGAGTGATCCCAAATAAAGCAATGAGCATGTATGATGAGGATAGTTTTAGTAAGTTAAATGCTAAACTTAATGCTTTGGAAAACATACTTGATCACATTATATTTAATCAATATTTGAATTATGATTTGTATAGAGATAATCACTTGAATTCTAAGTGTCAATATGCAGAGCAGATGCAATTTTTTCTAAAATTTAATAGGCATGGAAATTGTCCATATTCAAACATAATTAACTTAGGGTAGAGTGATTATTTGAACTTTTTATGGGAAAACTGATGCAATTAAGGCAACGATTCAAGAAATCCTTATTAACATGATTTTCAAGACCATGCACCATTTAAGAGCACAAACCATCTTATGAAATAGCATTGGTAAGATTCATGAATGCTACTTACGAACAGTTTGAAAGATTGGAAGATAGGATGGATCAAATGGTTAGACACAATGCAAATTTTGATGTACAAATAAAACAATTAGCTAATCCATTAAATACTCAAAGCCATGGTAACTTGTCAAGTCAAATTGAAATACATCCTAGAGAGCAATACCTAGTAATTTCTTTGAATAATAATGTGCAAGGGATGGTTGATCAAGTAAGCAAGATAAAAAGGAAGAGATTGAGCTTAATTTGCTAAAGACTTTTAAATATCCTTTCCTCATGGATAGCATTTGTGGAGTGGTTGAAATTGATGTGAAAATTGAAGAGGTATTTGAAGAATAACAACCAATAGAAACTTCTCCAATTTGTTTTTGAATACTACACCATATGTGGCATACCATAAAGCATATAAATTTGATGATTTAGAAGAAAAGAAGATGTATTCACCACCATCAATTGAGCAAATACCAACTCTTAAACCAATACCATTACCTTCTTATCTTAATTTTTTGAGAAGATTTAAATCAAGAAAAAGAGCTCATTGGAAAGCTTTTGAAAATTGGAGCCTCATTGTAATATATTGAATAATTCTCATCTTAAGCTTTTTTTTATTCAAGCTTAAATCAAGATGGCTGAACTCATTTAAGTTGGCGAAGGTCCAACCTTATGTAGCTATAAGGATGATGTACTTTGTATATTATCATTTTTGATGAAGATCTAGCAAAACTCAAGCTATTGACTATAAAGAAGAGCTTTCTAGGATTCAACCTATATTCTAAACTTTATTTCTTTTTTATTAAATTTTGCTCTTGTTTTAGTTTTGTTTATGTGTGATTAATTTTTCATGCTTGTTTTTAGTATTGTTTCTTGATATTTTATAGAGAGCAAAGAAGTGGAATGCACCTCATGCTTGCAATTTGAAATATGCTTCTTTATAAGAGGAGTATTTTCTTTCTTTTGATTTATTTTTTTTGACATTGAGGACAATGTCAATTGCAAGTTTGGAAAAAATTTAGTTTGTTTTTGCTTTCATTGATTTTTGATGGATAAATTTATTATTCTTTTACTGATAAAACATACTTGTGATGAATAATTTGATGAAGGCCAATGATAGATGATAATTGATATTTATGAATAATATATTAAAGTATTTCAGGTTGAGCAACTATTTTGGGTAAGAAATTAACTTTTATTAAAATTATATTTTAATTTGCTTTGTATTATATTGATTACATTAAAATTGTGTATGTGTACTTAGAGAGGCTTCTACATAGTTTTTATCTTTATTTACCTCACATATCTTAGAACATATTTGTGAACTTTTGAGACAAAATTTTTAATTCACTTTGAGAGAGATATATGATTTAGACATTCTTTATTTAGCTTTATTACTTGTATCCACTATTTTTTTAATTTTATCCATAGTTTACCCCCTTTGTACCTTGTTAATTTTAGCTTTTTTCTTTGTAAATTAACCTTAATTATTATCTTTCACCTTGTTTGTAAGATAATTTTGTCAAAATTACATTCTAATGAAGAAAATGAATTGTTGAAGTTTTAACATAAAATAGGATCTTTAGTAAGAATGCTATTTTCTAATTAAAAAAAAAAAAAAGATCACCTTTGTGATAAAAGATAAGCTTGGCGGAAAGTAAGAAAATTCAATAAAATAAAAAAATTAGTAATTCTTGCTTATCCTTGAAATAGTATTGTTGGTGATGAAAAATCAAAATTGCTTAAAAGAAGAAAATCTTGAAGAATAATAGTGCTTAGGGTAGAAGAGATCATTGATTCACAAATTTCCTTTATTGAACCTATTAATTATTTTTTATAAATTTGGCATAATTATCTTACTTTTGTTCATTTAGCCTTTTTATTATTTAGCCAAAATATCTTGTGTTAGCCCCATTATAAGCCTAGTAAAAACCTACTGATCTCTTTTGATTTGTGAATTCTATTAGTGGAGATTGTTTGCATTAACATGACTATGAGATTTGTGCTTCCATTTTATATCTTTTGGTAGAGGCATTTAAAGATATTAAGTGTGTATATGCCTATTTGAAGTGCAACATTTCTTAGTGATTGATTTAATACATGGTTATTCAAAGTATAACTAAGATGAGGTTTGTTTGAACATGAGATAGAAGCTTGACTTGTAATACTATTAATATGTTATTTGTAAATATTAATTTCTTAACACCTTTGAAAAGTTATTGAATATAAGCATGAGACGACTGAATTTCCTTGTTGCATTTAATGATTAATTTGCTTTAGCATAAGCAAAATACTTAAGTTTGAGGAAATTTGATAAGTGTAAATTATGTCATTAATAAATAGAGTATTTGTTACTTATGCATCAATCAAATGTGTTATTTATATTTTGTTTTATTTGTTTTGTTAACTTTTATTTTTGTAGTTTATTTTGAGTTCTTTTAGGTTATTTCGATGAATTTTATTCAATTTCAAAGATCAATTGGAATGAATTCAAATGCAAAAGAAGTGCAAAATGAGAGTTTCAGACATGCATGGTCGAACACCTTCTTATAGGTATTGACAGCTTAAACCTGTATCTATTACTTGAGTTATAGATGTCAGATTAAGGTGATTCAAGATGTATTGGAAAACTAAGATAAATACCTATGCAAAGCGTAATTCAGTTGTTTGCTATCCAAAAAATACGAAATAAGTCACCCGGCCATGTAATTCACCAGTTACACGACCGTGTAATAAAAAAAGAGTCTATTTGTGTGATGAATATTCAAATTTTGAGAGGACTAGTTACATGGCCGTGTAATATGCCAATTACACAACAGTGTGATGTCTGACGAGTTCTACAGTGTGATTTTTAGTGTAATTTTCCTTTCTATTTGAAATATACTTTAAAGAGATGAAGGATTTTGATTTTATAAGGTCTCTTAAGGTTTTTGACTCCATCTAAATCTAATATTTGTGCACTATAAATATATTAGATCATTGAGAACTCAAATTATTTAGTTTTTATCTAAGTTTTTATCATGTTCTCTATCCTCAAAATTTCTGTGTACATTAATTTTTAGTTTTAATTGAAGATTTTTCCAAGAAGGGGATTCAATTTTAGAGATTCATCAAGACTTGAAGATTCCTTCTCATCATTTGTTCTAGAGTTCTTTCTAAATTTTATTCTTCAATTTTAATAATAATTTGAGATCAATAGTGTGATGTCTGACGAGTTCTACAGTGTGATTTTTAGTGTAATTTTCCTTTCTATTTGAAATATACTTTAAAGAGATGAAGGATTTTGATTTTATAAGGTCTCTTAAGATTTTTGACTCCATCTAAATCTAATATTTGTGCACTATAAATATATTAGATCATTGAGAACTCAAATTATTTAGTTTTTATCTAAGTTTTTATCATGTTCTCTATCCTCAAAATTTCTTTGTACATTAATTTTTAGTTTTAATTGAAGATTTTTCCAAGAAGGGGATTCAATTTTAGAGATTCATCAAGACTTGAAGATTCCTTCTCATCATTTGTTCTAGAGTTCTTTCTAAATTTTATTCTTCAATTTTAATAATAATTTGAGATCAATTTTATTTTAAATTATTTGTTGATTTAATTACTTCTTCTTTCTTAAATATGAGTAACTAAAATTCTTCTCTAGGATTTAGATGTAATCTCTTGATTTGCCCATGACTATCTATGTTTGATTAGTTGGTTTTGGTTATTGGAATTAATTTTTATCTTAGGGCTTAATGCTTGTGAATAATTGATCACCATTGACATGTTTAAAGATATTATGTAAAGTAGCGATAGTGGATGCATAATATTAGTTCATAGAGATATTTGACCTAGGGTATGTATTGCTTAGAGATAAGAAAACTCTTTTATGATTGTTAAAAGGATTTTTATAAAATTTAATGGGTTTGTATTAATTGCTTGTAATCACTAGTGTAGATATAAGGTTAACATGAATATTTATATTATATATTGAGAGAGAACATCATATACTTTAGGGAAATCTGATTATTAATTCCAATAAGCTAAAATTCAATCTAGAGAACATAGAGAAGTCATAGGTAGTCAATTGATAAAGTCTAAATCCTAGGCCTTTTATATATATATTGAATTTAACTTTTTCTTATATTTGTTTAATTTTACTTGTTTTCTTCCATCTTATTTGGTTTTCTAAATAATAAAGGAAATCCTACTCTTAAATAGGCTATATATCTCTTTTCCTCCAGTAGATCTAGCTTAGTCCGGATTTCCATCTCCTAGTCCACTTCAACAGCCTTTTTACTTTGATAGCTCAGTAAGCTGATCTCTACTAGTACCAAAGCTTATGAGCCATATGTAAGGGAAAAGGTCATTTCTCTTGTCAATTCCTTAGATGTAGTTCGGTAACTCTAGAGTATAATATATAGTTTATACATTCAATTTCCTTTCTTATCATCTAGTCTTTTTTCTCAACACTTTGAGGATTATTTGGTTTGCCTCTTTCGTTTGCCCATTCTTTTGAGGGTGAGATACTGAAGTAAACCAGAGATCTATGTTAAGATCTCTGCAGAAAAAATCTAAATGGGGTGCAGTCAAACTACTTGTCATTGTTTGAGATCACAATTTTTGTGGTCTCGAACCTACAAAAAATGGATTTTCAGAAAAGTTAGTGGTATTCTATCAGGTAATTTTTACCAAAGTTTCATCCTCGATCTACTTTGTAAAGTGATAGATGGCGACCACTATGAACTTGTACTACTGTAATGAGGGAGAAAAAGGACCTAAGATGTCAAATCCTCATTGTTGAAAACGCTAGGCTTATTTGATGGGTGCAAGCTCTCTTGAGGGTCACCTAGGAACATTTGCATGTTCTTAACATTGAGTGCATCAGCGAACCAGTTCTTATGCATCTCTTTTTATAGTGGGCCAATAGTATCCTTATAGAAAAGCCTTTCTAGAAAGGTTAGAGCTCTCTTTATAGCTCACTTTATGGGCTTTCCAGATCTTTTTATGAATCTCTCTCAAACATAATGCCCATCCTTTGTTCAGATGCACTTCAACCAAGTTGCATCCTAGATCGCTAATACATATCTCCTTCATACCAACTATATCCTTTTGCTTTATTCACCCTCTTGGCTTCTAATCTTTTCTTGTTGAGGGACCCATCTGATATGTTAGTTCTATTCTTTATAGATGAACTATAAGAAAAAACTCTTTCTATCTATATACTCTACCTCACTTTGTCTCACCACCTCTTAGGTATGAAAGAGCTTTTTATTTTATATTGTACTATTCCTTTGGTCCACTGTAGTTAGAACATTAGAATATCGAACTATGAACAGAGAAAAGCATATTGGCTAGTGATTGTGAGGCCCAACTTACTACTATAGTCAAGTTAAAATAGTACAGGGAGTGGTGACTCCTATGAGGTTAGTCAATTTGACAGCTAGACTTGACCAACATTGGCTCTGATTCATAGATCTTTTCTGCTCGAGAAAGAAAAATGAGAGGATTGAACCATTTTTTTTTTACTCTATTTTAAATTCGATAAAATGATCGGTTCCATCTAGCTACCTTCCTAGTCCACCAACATCACAGGTTTTATCTCAATTGTCGGAGATTTCTGGATCTCCACAAGGATCTTTCTCACTATCTTCCTAGTGGCCATAGAGTTAGCAATTTCATATGCTCTTTTATTCTTTATTCTAGGGATCTACATTACCACTTAGCTACCTTTTAATCATTTCCCTTTCTTGAGGGCTAGTGGGTGTAAACCCTTAATTTTATACCTTGATCACCCAACTACAGTTTGACATTTACTAAGATTATTGTACTATACAGAGCCAGTATGGAGGTCCTGCTAGCCGGTTAGCGGACAGGGGTTAAGGGGGCACCCAGAGCAAAAAAGGGATTTCAGGCATATTAGTAGAAAGATACTTAATTTTCAAATATTGACACTTATCCAAACCTGACCGGGGCTTCTATACTAGACAATTTTTTTTTTTTGAAACTGACTAAATTTTCTCTCAGACTCACTACTTAGCTGTTCTAAAATTAACCCGGAACCTCCAAAAATTGATAGGAGAAAATTTCAAAAAGTGAGCTGGGCTCGTGCCACATGGCTGCCTCAAGGTAGCCCTATAGCGCTGCGTTAGCACTGTGCAGCACCTCAGGTAGCACCTGTGGCCTGCCGCACTATTCTGGTGCAGCGCAGCACCCCTCGGGTATGGGTGGTCCCCCTTTTGTGTAAAAAAATGTCCAAAATACCCCTCTAATCCAAATTTCAACCCTTTCCAGCCCTACTCCTCATTGTGTTTTCACTTTTTCAATTTCTAAACTATCCTCACCCACTTTTCCTATAAATACCCACTCTATTATCCCATTTTCCACACCCCTTGAGTTAGAGTTGATAGTTATTCTCTAATTCCTCTTTTCTTCTCCCTCCAACTATTCTATAATTAACTAATTAATTGTCTCACCCCAACCAAGGTAATTAATCTTTTTAATAACTAAAACTTTTTTTTAAATTAAAATCAATTTCCCAATTAATTAATTAATCTTTTTGATTAATAATTAATCACTTTTTTCAAAATCAAATTAATCCTTTATTCAAATCCACCCTTTTATCCAAATTAATTAATTAATCATTTTAATTAATTAATCCATTCATCCATTTTATCATATTAATTAGTTAATTAATTATTTTAATTAATTAATTAATCTCTCAATCAATATAATCATTCGATCTTAATAAAATGAAATTTTGGTTCGGTAAAACTCTCCGCCCACCAAAATCAAAGGTATCAATCTTTTTTCCTTTCTCTCAAAATATCTAAACCAAAATTAATCTAATCAATTCCTAAACCTCTCCACTTAATCGTGAAACAAACTACGTGGGTTTTAATCCCACATTCAATAGGGTACATAGGTATGTTTAGAATTTAAATCCAAATCTCAAATTCGATCCCAAAATTAATTCCATTTTCCCTTTTTTTTTTCAATTATAATCAATTATTTATTTATTTTTAATTATTTATTTATTTTTAAAATTAAGGAATGATTATGTGGTTCCCCTAAATCCATAAGGATTAGAGGGAACACTCTCTTTAATTTGTGGATATTTACTTTAATCATTTTATTAATTTCCCATGCACCATACACATACTATGCCATATTCATACATTTAATTATTTGCCATCTTATAAATGTTATTCATGAAATTAATTTTCAAAGTCAAATTAAACTTAAGAGTCAAATTTAGATTATTTAAAAGAAAAAAAATCCTAATCCCCGAACTCAACCTGGTTAAAAGTTACTATTTTGTCCTTGGGTAAATCAATTGAAAATTAATGAATTGGAGTCAATTTGGATTTTTTTCCTTAATATTTTCTCAACTAAATAAAATTAAGGAGGCAACTCCTAAAATCATTTTCAAAATCAACCAATCCGAACCTGAGAATTCCATCGTGAGTCTAAATCTGAATAAGCATCCCGATTCCCTCTAGCAGATCAGGCTAGTGCTCGAGTGAAGCCTCATAGTAGGGCAAGTTAAGAGTATCTCTTTAAAGCTTTTTCCTTAACTGTATAAGTTTGGTTAACCTGATTGACAACTAGTTGGGAGTCACTATAGATCACCAAATTTTCTATTTTGACCTCCTTAGCCAATGGAAGTCCTATCAAAAAAGTTTTATATTTTGCTATTTTGTTAGAGATTGGGAATTCTAACTTGACATCGTACTCAATTATCAGCTCGTAATGTCTTTTAATCATAATCCCTATACCTGATCCTTGTAATCAGACCGCCCTCATTGACGAACATCTTCCGTTTCTCCTTTTCAAAAACCTAGTGATCCCCTTCATTAGAGGTTACTTTGGCCATGAAATTTGCCAAGATCTATCCTTTCATTGCTCCTCAAGGTTTATATATTATATCTAGACTGCTAATCCTAATGGCCCACTCAGCGATTCGTCTAAATGTCTCAAGCCTCTATAGAATTTTTCTTAAGGGTAAATTAGTTCAAACGATCACCTGATGGACTTCATAGTAATGTCTCAATTTCTAGGTAGCTATGAGCAAGGCCAAGGCATGTTTCTCTAAGGTTGGATATTTCTATTTGGCATCTTGGGAAACTTGGCTAACATATTAGATTGGGTATTGTTCTCCTTATTCCTCCTTGACTAGTACTATTGTTATAATTTTAGTAGTAGTAGAGAGGTATAGGTATAAATGTTCCTTTGGCATAGGGTGGCTTAGTGACATAGGAATTGTCAAGAAATTTTTCAACTCTTCAAAGGACATTTGGCATTCATCTGTCTATTGAAAATCCTTTAAATTTTTCAATATTTTAAAGAATGGGTGGCATTTCTTTATTGAATATGAGATGAACCATCCCAATGCAGCTATTCACCCATTTAGCTTCTGGACTTCTCTCTTATTAGTGGGTGGGTCCATCTTTAGGGTTGCCTCAATTTTGTCAGGGTTCACCTCAATTCCCCTTTGAGAGACCATGTATCCCAAGAACTTTCTAGTTGAAACTCCAAACACATACTTTTTTGTTTAGCTTTAAATTATAGATCTTTATTATGTTCAACATCATTTTAATGTCCTTAGAATGATCTTCAGCTCGCTTGCTTTTAATGATCATATCATCCACATATACTTTCATACTTTTATCAATTTGCTCTTTAAACATGTGGTTGACTAATCTTTAATAAGTGGCCCTAGTGTTTTTTAATTCGAACAACATTATCCTATAGCAGTACATCTCCTAGTTAGTTACCAATAATGTTTTTTCTTAATTCAATTTGTGCATTTGTATATGATGATATTCAACCTTCACATCGGGGAAAGAATATAGTTCATGCCCTACTATGGAGTCCATTAGTTGGTTGATGCTTAATAAATGGTAGTTGTCCTTAGGGCAGGCCTAGTTTAAGCCTGTAAAGTATATGCACATTTGGAATGAGCTATTCAACTTTTTAACCATGACAACATTTGCCAATCATTTCGGATAGTATACTTTTTGGATCACCCCTGCTTTTAAAAGCTTTTGAACCTCCTCGGTAATGGCAACCTATTTTTTAGTGGATTGTTTTTGCTTTTTTTGCACTATTGGCCTAACCGATGTGTCTATGTTGAGTTTGTGTGTGATCACTTCCTTGCTTATCCCTACCAAATCTTTGGTACTCTAGTCAAAGATATTAGTGTTCTCTTTCAGAACCCTATTTATTTTTGTGCTAATCTTTTTTTTTTTTGTTTTGTATGATTTTGATCTATATTCCCTGCACTAATCTCCATTTTATCTACTCTAGGTTTAGGTTCTTCCTTATCCTTCCTATCCAACTATGCTATGTTAATGGTTCTATCTTTAGTGTTGGAAAGATTCCTTTTAAAGAGTTAATGTAAATCTTCATAGTTGTCTAATGGCATCCTCTAATGGCTTATATTCCTTTATAAGTAAGGATCCTTATTATAGGTACCCGATGCATGTTACCGCACAAGTATTAAAGAGGATCAACCTTCTAATAATTTCATTATAGGCGAAGGGAATATCAACCATCATAACTTCAACTTGTATCTCCTTCGAGACATCTCCATCTCTGAATTCTACATCTAATATTAATGATCCCTCAACTAAAATTGTTTTTCCTCCTAGGCCTTTTAGAGGGGTCACTACTAGCTTCAAAATTCTCTCTATCAGTCCCATTATCTTAAACACGGATAAAGTGATCATGTTGATCGCACTCCCATCATCAACTAGCATTATCCTAGCCAAAAGGTTGTTTAATCATCCATAGATGACTAACGCATTATTGTGAGGGGTGATCACCTCCTTCCTATCTTCATCAATGAAGGTGATTGAGCCAAACATCTTTTTTTGAGGATTTGTGTACACTAACTGAATACACATTTCTTACTGCGAGATTCCTTTTAATGGAAATGTCACATCTTGAACTTCTACCAAGTACTATATTGATTTCCCTGACTGCTTCTCTTTTTTTTTTTTTTCCTTTTTTGTTCAACCTTCTAGCGTTCAGCTCTTTCATATGATTTGCCTCGTTGTTCCCTTTCATTTTCATGATGAATGAATTGTTTGATACCTAATGTTTGCCTTTTTGCACTAAGAAGAGGGAGTTGAAGTGGTGGGAAATTAAAATCTTAGATGAAAAGAGATAAGGATAGAAAGATAGTCACAAGCAATTTATAGTGATTCAGATCATAACCAATCCTACATCCACTCCCCAATTCATAATTAGGTATTTCCACTATCTATGAAGTTTTACTAAGTTCACTCTCAATTTAGTGTTTAAGCTCACAGCAAACCTTACAAGAGTTTTCCTAAGGCTTACTCTTAAACCTAAACAAGAGTTTTGAGAAGGCTAACTCTAAAACCCAACCAAGTATTTTGCAAAGGCTGACACTAAACCTAAACAAGAGTTTTTTAGGGCTCACTCCCAAACTGATACAAGTGTTTCAATGGCTAACACTTAACCAACCAACGCAAAATGTGTATTACAAATGTTTTAGGTTTGAGAAATGAAATTGCAAGAGCTTGGACACTTGATAAACTATTCTCTTATGTCTAAGGCCTTTGGAGGGGGTATTTATAGCTTACATCCTCCAAAGAGCCGTTACAAATAAGTATAAAAGATAAAAACTCAATTCCAAAATAGCTTGCAAAAAGTTATCTGTCAAAGGCAGAATTGTAATCATGAAACCTAAATCACGATCACGATATTCATATATCCAACAGGTAGTGACATGTGGCATTTGATCGTTGGCTTCTTAACTATTTGTTAAAGAGATCCCTGTCTAATGCACATTTAATAGACGCGAATACTATTTCACATCCATAACTATGGTCGTGATCATGGTTACAAATGCTACTATCTTTTTAGTCTTCTTTTGCCTTAATTTAATTTCAGTCATGATATAACTATCGCGGTCATAAAATACTGATGGCAAGCATAACTTAGCTGTTGCGGGCATGATTTATAGGTCATTTTTCTACACTTAGGAAATTTGTGATTTCTTAAATATTTAACCTTTTCTAAGTATATTTCCTATAAGACAGACATCAATTGCAAACATTGGATTGTTTTAATTTAATTGACAAGATCAAAATAGAGATTGACCAAGTTATAGACTAACCTAGGTTAATAATCTCCCCCTTTTTGATTTTGACAGTTAAATTGAATTTGAAAAACAATTAAGTAAAATTTACAAGTTGGCAATAATTCACAAGGTAAGAATTTCAATTTTCAAAGTTATAAAGATAGCAAAGATTACAATGCTCCCCCTTAGTTCATGCAATAAGTAACTTTCCCCTTAAAAAATCAATTCATGCTAAGTTGTTCAAGTTGTGAATTTTACTTTAAATAAACAATCTCAAATTCCTTCTCCCCTTTTGTCAAGATCAAAAAAAGGATGAGAATAGAACAAACAAAATTTGCAAAGGGAGGTTAAACAAGTAATGAACTAAGAAGTTAAATGAAATTCAATTAACAAAATCATAAAGTTAGAATTCAATCAAAATAATAAAATTACATTCATTTCAAATTACAAAGAATATTTGATTTTGCAAATGGAGTGCCAGAATTAGAATGGAAATTAAAAAAATGAAGAAAAATAAAATAGAAATAGAAAAGATTTCCCAAGATTCTCAAAGGTTAAGATTCATCTTCTTCTTCTTTACTTGCTTCCCATTCATTCAAATCACACTGAGGAAGCCCATGTGTACTAAGATATCATATATGTCATAATGGATGTGGCCTAAGAGGTTTAGTCTCTTCATGATTTTACTAAACATTTTGTCAGTTTTAGATGAAGAAGGTTGAGCTTAGGGAGAGGTTTGGGTTCCTTGAGTTCTTTGAATTCCTTCCTTAAGGAATTGGCCATGCTCACCTTAGACATTCAACCTTTTCCTCTTTCTTGAAGTCTCTTGAAGACCAATTTCACAAAAAATGTACTTGTATTCATCATTTATCTCCCCCAAACACTTGGAGTGAAGCATGTACCCTAAGTCTAACTCGAATATGATAATACCCACTCTTCAAAACACGTAAGGGGTTATATGAGTGGTTAGTGATGCCTTTTGGTTCATCCAATGCCCTTAGCACTTTTATGTGTGTGATGCATCAGTTGTTAAGACCTTTTATTGGCAGCTTTGTTGTTGTGTACTTTGATGATATTCTGATTTATAGTGCTAATCTTGAAGAGCACTTATAGCATATTAGGGAGGCTTTGAGTGTCCTTCGCAGGGAGAAGTTTTATGCAATAACAAAGAAGTGTGTATTTATGACTCCCAAGGTGTTATGCTTGGGCTATGTGGTTTTGGGTAAAAGGTTGTAGGTTAATAAAGCCAAAGTTGAAGTAGTAAAGCAATGGCCTAAACCAAAGACCATAACTGAAGTTCGGAGTTTTCATGGTCTTGCTTCTTTTTATAAGCGTTTCATCCCATATTTTAGTAGCATTGTGGCTCCTATTATACATTGTATGAAGGGTAGCAAATTTGAATGGACTGAAGACTCAAGTTCAGCCTTTCAGATGATGAAAGACTACCTAACAACTGCACCGATTTTGGTATTGCCAGATTTTTTTGCAACCTTTTGAGTTGCATACAAACACTTTTAAGGTTGGAATTGGAGCAGTGTTGAGTCAAAATAATAGACTCATGGCTTACTTTAGTGAAAAATTATCATATGCAAAAGTCAACTATAACACATATAGAGTTCTATGCAGTAGTGCAAGCTGTCAAACATTGGCGCCATTATCTATTTCACTGGGAGTTTGTCCTATATACTGATTGTGATTCCTTGAGGCACTTACATAAGCAAGATAAAGTGTCTTCTCAACATGCACTGTGGGTTGCTTATTTGGAGCAGTTTACTTATGTCATGAAGCATAAGGCAAGGGTCACTAATCGAGTTGCAAATGCCTTAAGCCGCAGGAGTAACTTGCTAGTTTCCATGAGAGTTACAGTTCCTAGTCTTAAATCCTTTGGTGATTTGCTTGATTCTAACCCTTACTTTTTTATTGTTTTACAAGATATGCAGGCTAGGAAGAAAATAAATTTCCAACTACATGATTGTTGCGCGATTTCTGCAAGTATACAGGTCGTGCTAAGTAATAGTGTGTGAATAGAGTGTCGAATCTACATGGAAGGGTTGACAAGTACTAATTTTAAGATTAAACTATTATTTAGAAAACCAATTATGAGAATTCGTATTTTAAGATCAAGTAAAATTCAAGTAAATAGATGATAATAATATGAAATAAAATTAAAGACCTAGGATTTAGAATTCATCAATTGATTACCTATGATTACTTTATATTTTTTAGACTAGATTATTTTTGCTGGAATTAATGATTAGATTTCCCTAAATTATATGATGTTCTCTCTCAAGATACAACATGTGTACTCATATTAACCTTATGTCTACTCTCGTGATCATAAGCAATTAACACAAATCCATTAAGTTTTATGGAAATCCTTTAACAATCACAAAGGAGTATTCTTATCTCTAAGCAATACATTCCCTAGGTCAATTATCCTAATGAAATAATATTGTGTTTCCACTCTCGCTACTTCACACAATATCTTAAATCATGCAATTAATTGCCAGTTAATTACAAGCATTAAGTTCTAAGATAAAAGATTAATTCCAACAATCAACCCAATCAACTAAATATAAATAATCATATGCAAATCAAAACATTACATCTAAATCCTAGAAAAATAAATTTAGCTATTTATAATTGAGAAGGAAGAAATAATTAAATTAACAGTCAAAATAACAAACATAATAACAATAAGAAATAATTAAATTAACAATCAAAATAATAAACATAATAACAAAAAGAAATAATTAAATTAACAATCAAAATACCAAACATAATAACAACTTATAATTAAATTCAAAAATAAAGTTTAGGAAGAACTTGTTTTGAGATACAATCTTTGATGAACTCGAGCCCCAAAAACTCATCTTCTTGATCAAAATAACAATAAAAGAAATTTACTCTAAGAAAATATTTGTAACTCTCTCTACATCTATTTTTTGCTACTTTGAGTTGTGATTTTTGAGAAGGGAGGTAATGCCTATTTACAGGCAAATTCCATCTTCATTTTCAACATTGTTGCATCATTGATTACATCATTTATAAAATGACATCATTGTCTGCATCATTTATAAAATGACATCATCACCTGAGTCATGATATTACTGCATTATTATGACATCATTTTCATCTGCGAAAATAAAATAAAAATATTAAAAATATATTATAATTCATTTATAAATTGTATAACTATTTATTTCTAAAAATAAGTAATAATATTATTGCATTTTTGAGAATTGAGCTAAAATTTAAGTTTAAACAAATAAAATAACTCTAAAAATATAGAGTTATCACACCCCCAAACTTAAATTTTTGCTTGTCTTCAAGCAAAAGAAAATTCAAAATATAAACTAATCCACTTTCGTAGGAAATTACGATTGCATTTAGCATATGCAACAAGCCTTTAAACCCCTAGGTGTCCCATAGAGGATGAGTTATAGTCTCGTGAGGGCTTCCAGTGGTGATACCCACAAACACCTTTAAAACTCTAAATTTTCAACTATTTATTTCAAAGAAAAATAAAATATCACAAAAAACAAATTTAATCTTCTCATGCTTATGTTGAAATTTTTTTTTTAAAGGTCTCAAGAAATTAATATTTATAAACAACATATCAATAGTATTGCAAGTCAAGCTTCTATCTCATGTTCAAAACAATCCTCATCTTAATCATGTCTTGAATAACTATGCATTAAATTAACTGCAAAGAAATTATTACACTTCAGATAGGCATATACACACTAATATCTTTAAATGCCTCTATGAAAAGATATAAAATAGATGTACAAATCTCATAAGCATATTAAAGCAAACAATCTCCATTAATGGAATTCACAAATCAAGAGAGATCAATAGGTCTTGACTAGGCTTGTAATGGGGCTAACACAAGGTATTTTGGCTAAACAAAGACAGGCTAAATGAACAAAAGTAAAATAATTATGCCAAGTTTACAAAATCAATAGCTTCAAATAAAGGGATTATATTAATGAAGAATCCCTTTCATCTTAAGCACTATTCTTTTTCAATGTTTTCTTCTTTTAAGCCCACCTCTTCTTCTTCCCCTTTTTTTTTTTTTTTTTTTTTTAACAACAACATTATTTTAAAGATAAGCAAGAATTACTAACTTTTATTTATTCAATTTTCTTACTTTCCCTCAAACTTATTTTAAGCAGAAGGTGGTCTTTTACAATGAATAATACTCTCAGTTATTAAAGATCCTTATTTTCTTTTAAAACTGCAATAATCCCCTTTTCTTCATTAAAATGTAAACTTAACAAAATTATCTCACAAACAGGGTGAAAGATAACAATTAAGGTTAATTAACAAAGAAAAGAAGGCTAAAATTAACAAGGCACAAATGGTAAATTAGGAAAAAAAATTAAAATAAGAGTGGAAATAAGTAATAGGCTAAACAAACAATGGCTAAATCATATCTCTCTTTCAAGATGAATTCAAAATTTCGCCTCAAAAGTTTGTAAAAACATGTTCTAAGATAGGTGAGGCAAATGAAGATAAAAAAAGTGTAAAAGCCCTCTCTAAGTAAGCATACACAAATTCAATGCAATCAATATAATGCAAAGTAAAGCAAAACATAATCTTAATAAAAGTTAATTTCTTACCCCAAAATAGTTGCTTGACCTGAAATACTTTAATAAATTATCTATAAATACCAATTATAATCAATCATTGGCCTTTCATCAAATTATTTAATATAAGCATATTTTATCAAAAAAAAATAAATTTAAATTTATTCATCAAAACACAAAAGAAATGACTGAAAATAAAAAACAAACTAAACCTCTCTCAAACTTGCAATTGACATTGTCCTCAATGTCAAAGAAATAAATCAAAAGAACAAATACTCCCTCTCGTAGAAAATTGCATTTCAAATTGTAAGCAGGGTGTGCATTCCATTTCTTTGTTTCCTATAAAACATCATGAAACAACTAAAAGCAAGTATGAGAAATTAATCACAGAAAACATCAAAAAAATATTTTTTTTTTGTATACAATTTTTTTTAATTTTTTATTTTGGAAACTAGAAAAAATAAATAAATAAATAAAGGAGTTAGAAATTTGGGTTGCCTCCCAAAAGCACTTAATTTATAGTCTTTAACTAGACTTTCTCAGAATTTTGATCACGTGGCCTCTTTTAAGGAGTAAACCATCCTTTGTTCCACTAAATCTCCACTGAAATAAGGTTTAAGACGTTGTCCATTTACTTTGAATGTTTCTCCCGCATTGTTTTGTAGCTCCACAGCTCCATGATGATGTACCTTCACTACTTGAAATGGTCCTGACCATCTGAATTTCAACTTCCCTGGAAAAAGTTTCAAACATGAGTTAAAAAGCAATACCTGTTGGCCTTCCTCGAAGTGCCTCTTACGGATGTGTTTGTCACACCAACGTTTGGTGCGCTCTTTATAAATCTTGGCATTTTCATAAGCTTCCAGTCGTATCTCTTCAAGCTCACTCAATTGAAGTAACCTCTTGTGACCAGCAACTTCCACATCCATATTCAACTTTCTTATTGCCCAGTAAGCTTTATGTTCGAGCTCCACAGGTAAGTGAAATGCTTTACCAAAGACAAGTCGATATGGAGACATACCAATTGGGGCCTTGAAAGCAGTCCTATACGCCCATAGAGCATCATCCAATTTGAGTGCCCAATCCTTCCTAGAGTTATTCACTGTCTTTTCTAAAATATTTTTCAATTCTCTATTTGAAATTTCCACCTGACCACTCGTTTGAGGATGATACAGAGTGGCTACCCTATGGTTGACTCCACTTTTCTTTAACAAAGTGTCAAAAGCCTGGTTACAAAAATGGGAGCCTCCATCACTGGTAATGGCTCTCGGAACACCAAATCGAGAAAAAATATTCTTCTTAATAAACCTCAACACAACTCTAGAATCATTGGTAGCATTTGCAATTGCTTCAACCCACTTCGACACATAGTCGACTGCTACCAAAATATATCGATTGTTTAGGGATGAAGGGAATGGCCCCATGAAATCAATCCCCCAAACATCGAATATTTCAACCTCTAAAATCCCATTAAGCGGCATTTCTTGCTTTCTAGTTGTGTTCCCTGTTCTTTGGCAATGATCACAAGACATCACAAAATTTCTAGCATCCTTATACATAGAAGGCCAATAAAAACCACATTGCCATACCTTGGCAACTATCTTATCTATGCTTGCATGCCCTCCACTTTCCTTAGAATGACAATGCTCCAAAATGCTTGGAATTTCCTCCTCTGGCACGCATCTTCTGATCATCCCATCTCCACAATACTTGAAAAGTAATAGTTCATCCCAGAAATAATACTTGACATCTGCAAGAAATTTCTTTTTCTGATGATAAGAAAAATCACTAGGAATGATTCCACTCACCAAGTAATTGACAAAATTAACAAACCATGGAGTTGATCCCTTCATTACCCATAACTGCTCCTCTAGAAAATAATCATTGACTGGCTCATCATCTTTAGCTGTTCGCTCTCGTTTCAATCTAGACAAATGGTCTGCAACCACATTCTCCACTCCTTTCTTGTCCTTAATTTCTAAGTCAAACTCTTGAAGCAAAAGTACCCATCTGATCAATCTGGGTTTGGCATCTTTCTTGGACATTAGGTACCTAATTGCTGCATGGTCTATGAAGACTATAACTTTTGACCTAACCAAGTAGGGGCGAAATTTTTCTATCGCCACTATCATTGCCAACATCTCCTTTTCAGTAGTTGCATAATTTTTCTGTGCATCATTTAAGATCTTACTGGTGTAGTATATCACATGTACCTTTTTGTCCTTTCTTTGGCCTAAGACAGCTCCAATTGCAAAGTCACTTGCATCGCATATGATTTCAAATGGCAAACTCCAATTGGGCGATGCAATAATGGGAGCTAAAGTCAAAGCTTTTTTTAACCTGTCAAAAGCACTCAAGCACTCCTGGTTAAAATCAAAAGTAGCATCTTTATTGAGCAAATCACAGAGAGGCTTAGCAATTTTAGAAAAATCTTTGATAAACCGATAATAAAAACCGGCATGGTCAAGAAAACTTCTTATCCCTTTTACATTGGTAGGTGGAGGCAATTTTTCAATAGTCTCTACCTTTGCCCTATCTACCTCAATTCCTACTTGAGAAATTTTATGCCCCAAAATAATTTCCTCTTGTACCATAAAATGGCACTTCTCCCAATTTAGCACTAAATTGCACTCAACACAATGTTGCAAAACTTTTCTCAAGTTTTCTAAGCGTGCATCAAATGAAGAATCATACACAGTAAAATCATCCATGAAGACCTCCATGGACTTCTCAACAAAATCAGAGAAAATAGACAATATGCAACGGTGAAAAGTAATAGGGGCATTACACAAACCAAAGGGCATTCTTCTATATACAAAAGTACCATAGGGATAAGTAAAAGTGGTCTTTTCCTTATATTCATGAGCAATAGGAATTTGAAAATACCCTGAATAACCATCTAGAAAGCAAAAATATGCATTACCTGCAAGCCTTTCTAACATTTGATCAATAAAAGGTAAGGGAAAGTGATCCTTTCGGGTAGCATTATTCAGTTTCCTATAGTCAATGCACATTCTCCAACCTGTTACAGTCCTAGTGGGAATCAATTCATTATTATCATTTTTCAAAATAGTCATCCCACCTTTTTTAGGCACTACATGCACAGGACTAACCCAAGAGCTATCAGAAATGGCATAAATTATTCCTGCATCTAATAATTTAGTAATCTCAGCCCTAACTACTTTCATGTTTGGATTCAACCTACGTTGATGTTCAATTACAGGTTTGTAGTTATCTTCCATTAAAATTCTATGCATGCAAATAGTTGGACTAATCCCTTTAATGTCAGAAATATTCCAACCTACTGATGATTAATTTCCCTCAAAATTCTCAATGTTTTCTCAAGCTGAACATCATTCAAGTTTGCATTCACAATCACAGGTAAAGTATCATTGGGACCAAGAAATGCATACCTGAGATGTGCAGGAAGTGGTTTCAACTCAAGAACTGGTACTTACTCAATTGATGGTGGAGGAAGTGACTTACCTTTTTCCAATTCTTCAAATTGTTGTCTCCTATGGAAAGGCATAGGTGAACTCCCCTCAAAAAGACTAGCAATTGTGGCAACCTCATGATTTTCATTCTTGCTAGTTGCTCCATTAACCAAGCATGTTTCTAGGGGGTCCGCAAAATGCTTTTCCTTAAAGACTTTTTGAACTTCCTCATCAATGACATCAATTTGAAAGCAACAATCCATGATGGCAGGTTATTTTTCTGCTTTAGCAATGTCAAACTCAATCTCCTCATCACCTACCCTCAAAGTCAATTTGCCATGTTTTACATCAATTAAGGCTCTTGCTGTTGCTAAAAATGGTCTTCCAAGAATCAACGGGATCTCAACATCCTTATCCATGTCCAATACCATAAAGTCCACAGGTATATAAAACTTACCAATTTTTAACAAGACATTTTCAATGATACCTACTGGATACTTAATAGAACGGTCAGCTAATTGCAAGGTCATTGTGATTGGGTTTAGCTCACCCAACCCTAATGTCTTACAAACAGATAAAGGCATAAAACTAACACTAGCTCCTAAATCACATAAAGCCTTTTTAAATTCAGTGGTACCAATTAGACAAGGGATAGAAAAGTTACCTGGATCTTTGAGCTTTTGTGGAAGTTTATTCTGAATAATCGCACTGCACTCCTTAGTAAGTGCTACCACAGCATGCTCCTCAATCTTCCTCTTGTTAGACAATAAATCTTTAAGGAACTTCACATAGGATGGCATTTGTGCCAAGGCTTCAGCAAACGGTATGTTTATGTGAAGTTGCTTAAAAATTTCTAGAAACTTCTCATATTATTTGTCTAACTTCTGCTGCTTCAATCTTTGAGGATAAGGAATGGGTGGTGCATAAGGCTTGACTTGTGAAGGTTTAGATACCTCCTCTCCTTTTTCTTCTTCAGCTTTATTTATTGGGGTATCTTCTTTTGAAACTTCACTACTATATTCACTTGTTTTCTTCGATACCATTTCTTCAAGTTGCTTGCCACTTCTCAAAGTAACTACCTTGCATTGTTCTCTAGGATTAATTTCAGTTTTGCTAGGCAATGTACCTTGAGGTCTTGCATTAAAAGAGTTAGCCATTTGCCCCATTTGAAACCCTAAATTTCTATTTTGGCTAACAATTTGATCGACTTTCGCCTCCAACTTGTCATAGTGTTTTTCCAATTTGTCAAACCTTTCAGAAGTGGCTCCAATGAATTTCTCCAAAGCAGTTTCGTACGAAGGCTTGATTTCTTATAGTGTTTGGGATGGAATTTGATTTCTCCCTTGAAAGTTGGATTGGAATGGCCTTAGATTGCTTCCTTGGTTTCCTTGATTTCCCCATGCTAAGTTGGGGTGATTCCTCCATCTTGGATTGTAGGTGTTTGAGTAGGGATTATTTTGTTGCCTATTGGGTTAGAGACAAATTGGACTTGCTCTACTCCATGGCATTCAAAATTATGATGATTACCCCCACATGAGTCACAAATAATTGGATAACTACTTGATGGAGCATTAATGTTTACCCTCTCTAATGACTTGACAATTGCATCAACTTTTGCTGCAAGAAGAGAATACCCATCATCCTATTGAACACTTGCAACCCTCCTTGTTGTAGTCCTTTCATTGGACCAATGGTAGTTGTTAGTCGCCATTTGCTCAAGAAGATTATGAGCCTCGATGGTACTTTTGTTCATCAAAGCTCCTCCGGCTGCTGCATCAATCGTGCTCCTTATTTGATTTGAAAGACCATTGTAAAAAGTTTTCACTATCATCCAGTCTGAGATACCATGATGATGACACTTTCTTTGCAAATCTTTGAACCTTTCCCATGCTTCATATAGTGTTTCTCCATCAAATTGAATGAAACTAGTAATATCATTCCTTAGCTTAGCAGTCTTTCCAGAGGGAAATATTTTACAAGAAAAGCACTTATGAGTTGATGCCATGTAGTGATTGATCCTGGGGCTTGAGATATCAGCCAAGTTTTTGCTTTATCCCTGAGAGAAAATGGGAAAAGCATTAGTCTAATGGCATCATCAGTAACGCCATTCATCTTAATTGTATCACAGATTTCTAAGAAATTTGCCAAATGAGCATTGGCATCTTCCATGACTCCTCCTCCAAACTAGGACTGTTGAACCATCTGAATGACTGAAGGTTTGATTTCAAAATTATTGGCTGCAACAGTGGGTCTTTCTATGCTGGATCGCATAACTGAGTTTGGCATGGCAAATTCACGCAGTGCTCTATTAGCTCTATTGTCCGCCATTTCTTCCTCTGCTCCTTCAAGTCTTTCCTCAAAAGTTTCTTGCTCAAATTTTGCTCCTTCTTCCAAAGCCTCTTGCTCGTTGGCCTTGTTTGCTTTCTCTTTTCTAAGTCTCTCCTTTTTGGCTTTGGTTAAAGCCTTACACCTTTGCTCGATTTCAGGATCCAATTCCTCTAAAATTGCTTCAGGATCGTTTCTCATAAACACCTATATGAGCTATACAATAAAAAAAATAAAAATTCAGTTTTGAAAATAAATCAAGATGTCTAAAGTAATAGAATATATCAATTATATTAATATTGTCAAGAATTGCCTTCCCCGGCAACGGCGCCAAAAACTTGTTGCGCGATTTCTGCAAGTATACAGGTCCTGCTAAGTAATAGTATGTGAATAGAGTGTCGAATCCATAGGAAAGGGTTGACAAGTGCTAATTTTAAGATTACACTATTATTTAAAAAATCAATTATGAGAATTCGTATTTTAAGATCAAGTAAAATTCAAGTAAATAGATGATAATAATATAAAATAAGATTAAAGACCTAGGATTTAGAATTCATCAATTGATTACCTATGATTACTTTATATTTTTTAGATTGGATTATTTTTGCTGGAATTAATGATTAGATTTCCCTAAATTATATGATGTTCTCTCTCAAGATACAACATGTGTGCTCATATTAACCTTATGTATACTCTCGTGATTATAAGTAATTAACACAAATCTATTAAATTTTATGGAAATCCTTTAACAATCACAAAGGAGTATTCTTATCTCTAAGCAATACATTCCCTAGGTCAATTATCCTAATGAAATAATATTGTGTTTCCACTCTCGCTACTTCACACAATATCTTAAATCATACAATTAATGGCCAGTTAATTACAAGCGTTAAGTTCTAAGATAAAAGATTAATTCCAACTATCAACCCAATCGACTAAATATAAATAATCATATGCAAATCAAAACATTACATCTAAATTCTAGAAAAATAAATTTAGCTATTCATAATTGAGAAGGAAGAAATAATTAAATTAACAATCAAAATAACAAACATAATAACAATAAGAAATAATTAAATTAACAATCAAAATAATAAACATAATAACAAAAAGAAATAATTAAATTAACAATCAAAATACCAAACATAATAACAACTTATAATTAAATTCAAAAATAAAGTTTAGGAAGAACTTGTTTTGAGATACAATCTTTGATGAACTCGAGTTCCAAAAACTCTTCTTCTTGATCAAAATAATAATAAAAGAAATTTACTCTAAGAAAATATTTGTAACTCTCTCTACATCTATTTTTTGCTACTTTGAGTTGTGATTTTGGAGAAGGAAGGTAATGCCTATTTATAGGCAAATTCCATCTTCATTTTCAACATTGTTGCATCATTGATTACATCATTATTTTCCTGACATCATCTCTTGCATCATTAATTTCATGACATCATTGCTTACATCATTTATAAAATGACATCATTGTCTGCATCATTTATAAAATGACATCATCGCCTGAGTCATGATATTACTGCATTATTATGACATCATTTTGATCTGCAAAAATAAAATAAAAATATTAAAAATATATTATAATTCATTTATAAATTGTATAACTATTTATTTCTAAATATAAGTAATAATATTATTGTATTTTTTAGAACTGAGATAAAATTTAAGTTTAAACAAATAAAATAACTCTAAAAATATAAAGTTATCAATAATAAATTTCTATTTAAGGAAAATCAATTATGTATTCCAGACTGTAGCCTGCGTTTGAGAATAATTCAATAACTATATGTAGGAATGGAAGCAGGGCAGGTATGGGGTGAATTTTTCATTACCTACACCCGCCCCTCCAATATTTATTTATACTTGTGGGGCGGGTGGAGCGGGTAATAAAATGGGATGAGTACCCACAAGTATACCCATTTTTATTTTTCATTTTTATTTTTTCTTTAAGAAATTATTTAATATTAATTTTTCATATATATATACATATTCATTTATATATATTTTCTACATATTGATACAATATAATTCATCTTTTACATAAAAAAAAAAGCTATAAATTAAAAATGATATATCAAATTATATATATAATAATTGAAAAATTATATATATATATATATATATATATATAACCTGCCCCCACCCTGTACCCAATTCGGGTTTTAATTTTTTAAACCCTCCCTGACCCATTTAATAAACAGGGCAGGTAAGGACGTGACAGAGCAAATACTTGATGGGGCTAGCTAAATAGCCACCCCTAACTATATGGGAAGGGTCATGTTAGTAAAGATCGAGCCTTGTAGTTAGTTCAGGCTTCTGACTTTGGCCTAGCATTGGCAAGGAAGTAGAAAAGTATGTACAGAGGTGCAAAATTTGTCAAGTGTTTAAAGGAACAACTACTAATGTAGGATTGTACATGCCATTACTGCTCCCTTCTCAACCTTAGGTTAATATTAGAATGGATTTTATGTTGGGGTTGCCAAGTACAAAGCAAGGTGATGATTCTATCTTTGTTGTCATTGATCATTTCTTTAAGATGGTTCATTTTATTCCTTGTAAGAACATTCTAGATGCTGTTAATGTGGCACAATTATTCTTTTGCGAAGTATACCATCTACATGGTTTGCCTGTAACTATTGTTTCTGACAGGGACACCTATTTCCTTAGCCACTTCTGGCGCAGCTTATGGAAGACGGTCGATACACAGCTAAATTTCAGTAGTACTTATCACCCTCAAATGGATGGGCAGACTGAAGCTGTTCATAGGTCTCTTGGAAATTTACTGCTATGTTTGGTTGGGGACCATGTCAAGAGTTGGGATCATAAGCTATGTCAAGCAAAGTTTGCTCATAATCATGCTATTAGCCACAACACTGGATTTAGTCCATTCCAAGTGATTTATTATTTTTAGCCTTGAGGACCACTTGATTTGATGCCCCACCTAATAGAATAGAAATTCATAGGAAAGTAGCAGACTTTGTGAATGGTTTACAAGAAGTTCACAAGATAGTGCATGACACTGGGACCTTCGCAAACTCTTAGTATAAACAATGTGCGGACCACAAACGCAAGCGTGCATGACACTGGGACCTTCGCAAACTCTTAGTATAAACAATGTGCGGACCACAAACGCAAGCATATGGAGTTTGAGGTGGGTGATTTTGTGTGGCCAATTCTGACTAAGGATCGCTTTTCAGTTAAGGATTACAACAAACTATCTGCTCAGAAGATTGGTCCTGTGGAAATAATTGAGAAGATCAACTCCAATGCATATTGTCTTAAACTACCTAGTCACATTCGCACTATAGATGTTTTTAATGTCAAGCACTTGGTTCCTTTCCATGGTGATCCCCCTAATGATGATACATCTGCCAATTCGAGGGCAAATTTCCTCTACCCAGGGAAGAATGATGCTGCCCAGAAAATAGAAGAGCAAGCTTTAAATTTTCTGGAATAGAGAGATAGAGCTTCCAGCACAAGTTAACTTTAAAAGGCCATAACTTTTAGTTATAGACGAGTTACTAGGCCTATAATATATCAAATCGAAACTTATTTAGAGATCTATATTCATGTATAGATTTAGCTAACACTGCCCACTTTGGGCCCAAATCCAGCCATTTGAATCTGTTTCAGAGACTCTAAAGTTTTTTATTTGACTTTATGCACTTTTTAGGCTGTTTTGTTTGGTTCTATTGTTGGGCCTTATTTCGGCCTTTTCTAATATTAGCGTTTCACCATTAAGCATATAAATATGTTTATTATTGCTTGAAAGAGCAGTTTTTGTTGGCAATTTAATAAAAAAACCATTTTCTTCCAATTTCGATATTTCTTTGAAATCAACAATTTTCATGTCCAATTCCTGGAATTCATAGAATCAATAGGTTTTGAAAGATTACTTCTGGTATTTGTGAGTGAATCAACATATTGTAATTATTTTCTCCAAAAAGTGATAGCTCAGCTGCATCAGAATCACTAGGGAAAGTTATGCTTTGAGCTTGTAAGAATTTTTGGATTGGAAATTGGCTGCATGTGCAAATAGTTCTGGAATTAATAAGACCGTAGATGAAAACTGCAGCTGCAATTTGTTTTGATTCACCTAATAAGATTAACAGTGGCTTGGAGATTATATATATATATATATATATATATATATATATATATATATATATATATATTAATGGTATCCCAGTTGCAGTGAAGAGGAATATTGATTGTTTTCAAACTTGTGAGCTACATAGGCTTGGCCACACAGTGCTCACTCTATTCCCCATCCCTAACCGCATTCAATTAGGTATTGTACGATTATTAAATTAATCATTTTACCAATCAGGCAGTGTAATTAATCTCACACTGTTTCAAGAGATTGTTTAATGGGTTTTACCTTTATCTCTCTCACAAAATATATACCAACAATATTGTACAAATATCCAATTAGATGTCTTGGTTTATAACATCTTTTTCTGATATATATTGTAGCTGAAATATCAAAACTAAATAGCAGTGCAGATCCATCATGCCTACCAAAATATGATAATGATAAAATGTTTGTGAAAAATTTTAAACCAAGTGAATTAATTTAAGAAAAATTAAAGTCCTAGTCTTGGAGAAACAGGGAAATTGCAACACCATTATAAGGAAAAATGTTTTGGTTCCTGAGATGTCAATAAACAAAAACAATCCTTCAATATCTTGCAAATCAAGACGAAGCAAGCAGGTGATTTTCAATGGATATGTGTACTTATTTTTCTGGTTCTTGAATGTTTAAGAAAAATGATGATCTATTGGCATACATCTCTTTAAACTTGCAAAATTTCCACTGAACCAACTGCAAATGTTGCTTCACTTTTTAATCCTTCACTAGTGGCTCTGTAACATCATCCCATCTTTGCAAGCGTCCCATCGCAGTCTCAACCTGAAGAAATCCAAAATTTTACTCTCAATAAACTTTGCAGCAAGTAGTATAATCAGAACTAGATCTTTATTTTCCATAACAAGAGTATACTATTATTTATCTACTTTACCTCTTTATCCCAATCTGTCCGAATTGTAACCCAGATTAAGATGATAGTCTGCATAGTAGTTCCTCCTAACATCCCGGACCATATTCCCTTTTTGTTTCACAATATAAATTAATTGAGTCAAAATTATCTGTATAAATGAATATAGATATATATACACTAAATCTGCATTCATAAGAAAACCAAAAGAAGAAAGAATTTTAATTTGGGTTCCGAACGCCCCTTAATTTTAAGTACTAATTGAAAATAATATATCGATCCATATGTACCTTTGCTCCCAAGTCGAAAACAAAGCCAAGAATGCAACCCAAAGGAAGACCAACAAGGTAGTAGCATCCCACATTAACATATGCAACAAATGCTTGCCATCCACATCCAACAGCCACACCTTCATAATTAATTAAAACATGTATAATTAATCAAAATTATTGAAAGAAACACAAGGAAAGTGTTTTCTAACAACTATTCAATGATAAAGTGGTAGATAAAATACTGGAGGTGTGTAGTGACTTAGTGTCATTGCTCTTTTGTTAGCTTGCATAGTGGCCAGGACTTTAAAAAATTAACAAGAAGATGGAAAGGAGAAGCTGCACTACAATATATCTGACATTGGCTGTGCATTCTTTTTGCGTTTTGATTTAAGAAATTAGAATAAATTGTATTCTAATCATTAAATTATTCATGTTCAAATTAAAAATTCAGTAAACTAAAAACTTACTTCTATATATGTATATGCATGCATGACTAAAGCTAATGACAACTTAACTATCCTGCAAAGTTTTATTTTATACTATCTCATAACTAAGTTAAATAAAAGGTGCCATGTTTATTTGTTAGTGCAAGCTCAAATTTAACTTGAGTACTGCTTGTTTGTATCTGGAGCTCCATATATTTGTCCATCTTTTCTATGTATTACCATATATGGCCCAATGAGAGTATATATATATATATATATATGATTTGAAGTAGCCAAATAGGAGTTTGTAGGCTCCGTTTGCAAAAACTCAATAAAATTGAAATGAATTTCTATGTGCAAGTTATTCCAAACAGAATAAATTCAACCATTATTTAGATATGGTAGCCATTAGAGTTGCATAAAGAGTTTGAAAAAAATGATACCAGATAAGACAGGTTGGACTCCGTTTAGTACGATCGAGATGGCAAGGAAAGGAGATAGCTCAGCAACAGCATTGGCGACAGTGGTACCACCAGTGAATATATAGCTCAAGAAATTTCGAAATACAAGCACAAGAACAGCAATGATCAAAGCGATGATGAAGGAGCTTGAAGTCACTATCACCACAGCAAAAGCTGCTGATTTAGGATGTCCAGCTCCTAACTCATTGCTTACTCTTACACTGTTGCACAAAATCAAAAGTTTTTATATGTTAATCTACTATTACTAACTAATTAATGGTTTAATATTTTAAAAAATAAAATAAAACTGACCTTGCAGCTGCATTGAAACCCACTGAGATCATGTACACCCAAATAGATATCGTCAAGCTGCATTTAGTTAAATATGATTATACTTTAGCTAATATAATTTGTATATAAAGTGGTGATCTAAGCTTAATTATTATTTTGTTAATTACCAGATGGAAAGAGAGTCCAAGGCAATTTCAGCATCCTTGAGCAATCCAGCAATCAAAATCAGTATCTCAAAGTACCAAGTTTCGAGGCATAGCATTATAGCTGATGCAGTAGACAATTTCAAGAACTCCCACAACCCAAAGAAGGCCTGCCAAGTAAATCCAGTCCAGGTACGCTTGCATTTTGGACTAACCAAAATATACACAAACTGTGCTGCTACTATAACCCACCAAGACAAACTCAATACTAATGATGCACCTATCAATCCCCAACCCAGCTTGTATATTGCGAGCCAACTCAATAACAAGTGAATCACAAGAGTACCAGCTGATATGTATGCACTAGGGAAAATTATGCTCTGAGCTTGTAAGAACTTTTGGATTGGGAAATTGGCTGCATAAGCAAATATTTGTGGGATAAGGCCATAGACGAAAACTGCAGCTGCAGATGCAATTTGTGTTGATTCACCTAATAAGATTAAGATTGGCTTGGAGAATACATATATGAGAGTTAATGGTATCCCAGTTACAGTGAGGAGAATTGTTGATCGTTGGAGATATACTCCTAGCATTTCAAATTTGTGAGCTCCATAAGCTTGGCCACATAGTGTCTCCACTGCACTTCCCATCCCTAACTGCATGCATTCAATCAAGTTATTATTATATTGATCATTTCATCAGAGTAAAATTAAACTGTGCAGATTAAAATAAAGCGTTACCATGACTCCGTAAGCGAAAACTTGGATTCCAGTATTACCAAGAGACGCAGCAGCAAGCTCAAGATTGCCAAGATGGCCACACATGATCTGGGTAGACATCGAAACCACATTATTGAGCAAGTAAACAACAATTGCTGGTGCGGCTAGATAAAATAGTGTCTTTGTCTCGAGCCAGGTAGCTTTTCGCATTCGCTCTAAGTATGTCAATTCAGTGTTACATAATATTTCTTCAAGTTCATTGCTTATTACTTCGTAGGATGATTGCCTTCTTGGTACCATTGGTTGATTGCTCTCATTTTCATCGTAGTTTTCGCTACTGCTGGCCATGGTTCTCTCTTGCTCACTAGGTCTCTTAGTGTCTAGGACTTTAGTAGCAGGTTTGCCCTGCTTTCGTTATATAATATACAGGAAGTGACTCTTAATTTGCTAGAAAAATGTAGCAAACATATCCAAACACCAGGAAGAAAACCCCAAGTTTGTGTCCTTTTCATTCCACCATGTGGCATATCCTTTTATAAGCTAATTATGCAATAGCTTAAATTTTATATATATAATTAAAAAATTAATTAAGTGCTTAATAAAGTGCATTGCAGAGATTAAATGCCCAAATAACTATTGATTATTTTCCCCTTTAAAAAATTGCAAGAATGAAAGTGCAAAGGATTGTATCATTGCATTTGCATGGTTCATAGAATTAATTTTAGTTAAGTACATAATCACTGCAACAACTTATTAACTCAATTGGAGGGACAAATTAAACTGTGCCGTTTTAGATGAATCCTTCTCTATATATATATGTGGATACAATATTAGAAAGTACAAGGACAGTCTCTAAGGCCACATAAACTCTTAACTAACTAAAAGTCAACTAACAACTAACAATCGATCATCCTTCAAAGAAAACATACTCTTGGAAAAACTCCCAAAAAGAAAATCAATTAACACGTTTTTTTCCTGTTTTCCTTAGTAGTTGTGACCAACCAAGTCAGTAATTTACAATGTGATTCATTTAATTATAATTTCAAAAACAGAAATGAAATATTTTTTCTAAAAAATGATTGAAGTCTTTTGGTTGACCCAGCTTCAAATCGAATGTAGTAAGTAGAAAAAAATTATGTGATGTGATAAGCAAGAGTGTATATTAATTTATTGTTAATACAGTCGATCCTTTTATATTCAACGTTCAATAAATCAATAATTATAATAATTAATAAATTTTCAAGAAACCAATTTCGTTACTCATTAAATAATAAATAATTTTATTATTCAATAATTAATAAAATTTGAATAAAATTCCACGTAATTATAAATTATTAGAGATAATATTTAAAAGTAAAATATTATAATATAGAATATATGATTTATCATTAGTATTTGGTAAATTTATAATTGCACGCTTGAAATGTATGTAAAAATATAAAATAATATTTAAATTATACTAAAAATAAATTATTACAATAATAATATTTATCAATATTATTCATATTATTATAAATATGAAATAATTAATTTGTTTTAAATAATAAGTAGTGATTCAACTGTAAAAGAAAATAAATAAAGTTAGGAAAATCTAAATATGTATTCACATTTGATTTTCATCAATCAATTAGAAAAAGCTAAATTGAGTATTACTGGCAGATTATATGCAATTATTAAAATTGTGAGCATGAGTAACTATATAATTCTATTCTATTATTTTAACCATGATGCATTTGATTTACCCTAGTGAAAGCCTCAAATTAATGATATCTTATCAAGACAGTAGATTCTTCATGTACATTATATTAGATATGACATCATTCTAGGTAGAGTTGAGCAAAACAAAACTGAAACTAAAAAATCAAATCGAATTAATTGATTTAGTTAAGTTTGATTTTTTAAAGATTTCAATTTAGTTCAATTTTTAAAATAGGAAACGGAATTGGATTTGGGCTCGGTTTGATTTTTATCAAAAAATTTCAGGTTGAACTGAATCGACTAAAATTTAATATATTTATGTAAATATTATATATATGTATACAATATTTTATATATAATATAATATAAAATAATATATATATATATATATATATATATATATATATATATATATATATATATATATATATATATATATATATATATATATATATAAAATAAAAAATCTCCAAACCGATTAATCGAACTAAACTGAAATTCTTTTATTTTCTAATTCGATTTAATTTTAAATTGAACCGACCATTTGCATCCCTCTAATTTTAGGTTGGGAATGAAATGGATTCAGTGTGTAAGGTTTTAAATACCCATATCTAACTCAAACTAATAATGGTTGAAATTATGAACCCGCAAGTTCTAAGTCAGGTCCGGATCATCCAAACCCGATTAACATGTCTACATTATATATATGAATATGAAGTCTATTTATTTTCTCTGAAAAATGGAAGAAATAAATTTTGAATTTATATCACCGTTGGGAAGTTTCCAGTATCAATTATTGAGTAATTTGACAACTTCAATATGTAACGCTAAAAATATATTTCTTCTATCATTTAAAATTTTGACACATAAATTAAAAAAAATATTAAATTATCGTAATTTTAAAATAAAAATATAAAATATTTTTTTTTATTTTAATGTGAAAAATAAAAGTAATTAATACAAATATATAGTAAATAAATAAAAGAAAGATAAAATTTAAAAAAAATAAATATTTTTTTTTGAAATTTTAAAATAAATATTTGAAAAAAAATTTAAAACGATATATATTTTACGGCGAAAGAAGTATTAGCTTGGGAAAATTAGGCGGGAAAAAAAAGAGCATTCAAAGTTGGATTTGTGTTTGCAAGGAAGTTGAAAATTCAGATGGCGCCATGGCAATGGGCCACTTATCAGGTGGTTAGGGAGAAATAGAAAGCAAATGGCATTGTGCTTTGCAATTTGCCATAGAATGACCCATGATATGACACATACCACAATTCCACAAGTGCTACCCTCCAATTAATCAACACAAAACCTAACTTTCAAACCAAACAAACAAACATAAATTTTCATTAATTGTGCTGTGTGTGACAATTCTGGGAATATGATAAGAATATGCAACTTTAAAAACTTAATTACCTATATATGTTATTTATAAAAATATTAACCCATATATGCTATTTTTAAGCTGTAGAGAGTGCGAACAATAAAATCAGAAGTCAGACTTTCAATTTATTCATGTGTACACAAAACTGGATGTGAAACATCTAGTTTCTCTCTTCTCTACCAGATTTTTTGTAGTCAACTGCTTTTAAATGACTTTAAATCACTTCAAAAACAGAAAACATAAACTTTAAATTCTGGTTTCTGCTCACCTGCCATATCTATGGCTTTTGTTCCCAGCCATTGGATAGCAAAAGACCTAACGGCTGGGAATAATGGCTGAATGAATTAAAAGCTACCCCTTCAACCCGTGTCTTCAATCCACACTGCCTCTCCCTCAAATTTGTCTCCCTTTCTTCTTCTTCATATGTTCAACTGAATTTTTTTTTGGCTGGCTTTTATTTAATTTTTTTTTAATATTGTGATTTGAAGTTATATTTTTTTAAAGGTAATAATTTACTTAAAAATTTATTAATTAAATATAGTTATAATTAATTATGATAAATAATTATAATGTTTATTGATAATTTGTTATTTTCATGTTAAAGTAAGATTATTAGAAAACAATTTTAAACAAATTTGCTTCTTAAGAGGTAAGTGATTTAATTTTAATTTGTTTGGTTAAATTAGTGTAATAAATTTAATTCTTTTATACTTATTTAATTTGTTTGTTTTGTAAAATTTGAGATACTATTGAATGAAAACAATTATGTTTGTTATTAATAATATTTGAACATTATTATTATTTTTTGTTGGTGGATATATTAATTTTAATAATATTTAGTTTGAGTTTGAATATGTAATTTGATAGAATTAATTTTAAAAATTTGTTTAACTAATTTTTACATTATTAGGAAATAAAAAAAATATTGGAACAACATAAGAAAATAAAATTTTGGTTAATTTAATAATATTTAGTTTGTGTTTGAAATTGTAATTTAATAGAATTAATTTTAAAAATTTGTTTAACTAATTTTTATATTGTTAGGTAATAAAAAAAATATTGGAACAATATAATAAAATAAAAATTTGGTTAATTTAATAATATTTAGTTTGTGTTTGAAAATGTAATTTGATAGAATTAATTTTGAAAATTTGTTTAACCAATTTTTACATTGTTAGGAAATAAAAAAAAAAAAATTGGAACAATTTAATAAAATAAAATTTTGGTTAATTAAATAATATTTAGTTTGTGTATGAAAATGCAATTGATAAAATTAATTTTAAAAATTTGTTTAACTAATTTTTACATTGTTAGAAAAAAAATGTTGGAACAATATAATAAAATAAAATTTTGGTTAATTTAATAATATATAGTTTGTGTTTGAAAATGTAATTTGATAGAATTAATTTTAAAAATTTGTTTAACTAATATTTTACATTGTTAGGAAATAAAAAAAAAATATTGGAACAATGTAATAAAATAAAATTTTGGTTAATTTAATAATATTTAGTTTGTGTATGAAAAGGTAATGTGATAATTAAAAATTTGTTTAACTTATTTTGACATTGTTAGGAAATAAAAAAAAAATATTAGAACAATATAATAAAATAAAATTTTGGTTAATTTAATAATATTTAGTTTGTGTTTGAAATTTTGTAATTTGATAGAATTAATTTTAAAAATTTGTTTAACTAATTTTTACATTGTTAGGAAATAAAAAAAATATTGGAATAATGTAATAAAATAAAATTTTAGTTAATTTAATAATATTTAGTTTGTGTTTGAAAATGTAATTTGATATAATTAATTTTGGAAGTAAAAAAACATTTGGAACAATATAATAAAATAATAATTTGTTTAATTAAATTATATAAAATATAAGTAAAACATATTACATTTAAAGAATATAATAAATAATATAATATAAATTAATTTAAAATATATTCAATATTTAGTATAAAATATAGTTCATTAATTTATTAAAGTATTTTGGATTTAATTAATTAGGTTAATCATAGTTAAAAATTTAATGATATTGTTTAAGTTTTCAATAAATATTATTACATTTATTATGATTAAATCCAAATAAATTTGTTTTATTTTAAATTATTAGTATGGAAATTAAAAGTATTTAATTTAATTACTAAATCTAATTATAGTTAATAATTTGATAGATTCTTTCTAAAATTAAGTTAATAATTTTGCAAATTTGAGTAAAACACAATAAAAATGAGAACAGTATGAGCATTATTACTTAAATATCAACTCTAATAAATTTAAACAAAAAATTAGTTAAATAAATTATATAGAATTTGTTATTATGTTATTTAAATTAATATAATGAACTTAATATAATATGAGGTAAATTAATTTAGAATAATTAATAGTCTCCATTCTGTAAAATGAATATAGTAATTTTATTAATTGGATTAAAATTTATTGAATATAATTAATGCAGTTAATTATAACTTAAAATTTATAATATTCTTTAATGTGATAAATTTAATATAATTCAATATTATATGATTAATATATTAATTAAGGTAATTCATTACAATAAATATGATTGGATAATTGATTTTTAATATTATTAGTAATTAAAACCATGTAAAAAATACAATAAAAATAAGTAATTTATGAAAATTATTATTTAAATATCAACTTTCATAAAATTAAATAAAAAATTTAGTTAAATTAATTGTTTTATTAATATTGAAAAAACAGAGACATGGTATGGATATAAACTAATTACCATAATGAAAAAAAATATTATTACAAAATATATAATACATAATAATTATAATTATAATAATAATAATAATAAACCCTAAACTTTATTGCTAAAGTCTAATTCTTAAATCTCAAATCGTAAATTTTAAACCCTAAATTATAATCCTTATACCTTAAATCTAAACCCATAAACACTAATAGGTGAAGTGATACCCAATAACTTTGTGAATGATTATATTATTTAAATAAAATTTGTTAATTTTATTATAATGTATTATTTTAACTAATAATATTGATTAATTTTTTTCAAATAAATTATATATAATGTGTATAGTTATGACTAGGCCAACATCAATTTGCTTTCATTAGTCTAGCAAAGTGATACAAAATATAAACTATGGGGTTAATTATAAAAATGGGCAATCTAATGTGCTCCAAGTTCCTCCTATTACAAAAATTACAGAGTTGCTTTGGGTATTTTACATCGCCACATAAATTGATTCTGAAAATTATTTTATTAAATCAATATTATTTAGAAATCCTGTAACAGGAGCATATGAGTTTATGTTCGAAGCAATGAACATATGTGATGATGATGATGTAGAATGAATGTTCGAACAAATAGAGTCTTTGAAAGGATATTTCAATTTTTTGAAGTATATGTTGTGATTGCTGTAAGGCGATCAACTAATAACGTGAATGAGTGACAACTCTACATTTTTAGAGTTATTTTATTTGTTTAAATTCAAATTTTAGTTCAGTTCTCGAGAATGCAATAATATTATTACTTATTTTTAAAAATAAATGATTCTACAATTTATAAATAAATTATAATATGTTTTTAGTATTTTTTTTATTTTTACAGATAATGATGTCATTTTATAAATAATGTAGGCGATGATATCATGAAATTAATGATGCAGGCGATGATGTCATAAAAATAATAATGTAATTAATAATGCAATATAGTTGAAAATGAAGATGGAATTTGCCTATAAATAGGCATTGCCTCTCTTCTCTAAAAACATAACTCAAAATAGCAAAAAAAATAGATATAGCGAGATTTTCATATTTTCTTAATGTAGATTTCTTTTATTGTTATTTTGATCAAGAACAGAAATTTTGAAGCTCATGTTCGTCAAATATTGTATCCGAAAAAGAGTTATTTCTAAACTTTACTCTTGAATATAATTATAAATTGTTATTATGTTTATTATTTTGATTATTAATTTAATTGTTTCTTCCCTTTTAATTATGAGTAGCTAAATTTATTTTCTAAAATTTAGATGTAATCTTTTGATTATTTTATGTTGTTCTATATTTGATTGATTGAGTATTTTGATTATTAGAATTAATCTTTTATCTTAGAATTTAATGCTTGTAAATACTTGATCAATATTTACATGTTTAATGGTATTATGTGAAGTAGCGAGTGTGGAAGTATAATATTAGTTCATTAAGATATTAGACTTAGGGTGTGTGTTGCTTAAAGATAAAAATACTACTTTGTGATTGTTAAAAGGATTTCCATAAAATTTAATGGGTTTATGTTAATTGCCTATAATCACTAGAATAGATATAAGGTTAATATGAATACTTATGATTTATCTTGAGAGAGAACTTCACATAATTAAAGGAAATCTGATTATTAATTCTAATAAAATTAAATCAACCAAGCAAACATAAGAAACACCATAGGTAATTAATTGATGAAATCTAAATCCTAAAATTTACATACATTGAATTAGTTTTTTAAATTTTGTAATTAGTTTTTCTATTGTTGAGTATATATTTAGTGAATTATTACGCTACCAAATTACTTATCTTGATAATATTTTGTCTAGAAAAGTGGTTTTTAAGTGGGACCGCTGTGATCCCAACACTTACCTGGGAATTTTATCTCGAAGTGATATTTTTAGTTCAATCATTCACACTCTACTTACCTATGCAATGACACTGAATATCTAGTTTAATTCAAATCACAAGACTTTTTGAATGATAATTTAAATAATAGGATATTCAATAATTTTGGTAATTGTCAACCATTTCTTGCGGGATCGACACTTATTGTACTACTATATTACTTGTTTAGGACCTGTGTACTTGTAGAAATCGCACAACAATGAGGAAACCACAGATGGTCCCCCTGATAAGGATGGGGATGAACAAAATAAAGGTATTTGTGAGTCTGCTGAGAGTGTAAGGGCTATTGTTCAATATGATTGTCACATCCCAACTTTAGAGATACGACAGTCCTAGAACATGGGGAGACATAAGGTCACCCACGCTCGTAGAACCCACTTACATATAATTAAATCATGCCTAGGATCTTACCAAACCTCTTTCATTAACTCATTGAAAATGTTTAGATGAATACCATATTTGCGGAAGACTTAAGATAAATCATTACATATCAAATTCACAAGGAAAAATAATATATATATATATATATATATATATATATATATATATATATATATCTATATATATATATATATATATATATATATATATATATATATATATATATATATATATATATATATATATATATATATATATATATATATATATATATATATATCCATAAGTATAAATCAACACATCCCAGAGCATCTAAAGACAAGACTTCATAAACATAGTATTATTGATAACTCGGACAAGGAATTCTCCAAGCAAAATAGAATGCTTGAGCCATCACCTTGCCTCCTCACATTTGCTCACCTGGAACCACATAAGGAAAAAGGGGTGAGATAGATGATCTCAATGAGTAAATGAAAAGGCACATACATTATCACATATTCTTTTGAAAGGAAACACATAACTTATACGTATAGTTCATGGCTTATAACTCATGAATCAGGTTGCAATTTGGCAAGGGTTCAATTTGGCAAGTTTGCAGAAATCACACTTATAACACATAGTGAGTGAAGGCTATTGCTCTATCACTCAAACACATAGAGGAGAGGTGACCTTATACCAAATTCCAACTCCTATCACGTAGAAAGCGTGAAGCTAATTAGGCCCCACAGCTAGAACCACCCCTTCTAGCTGAGGTGGATACACTACCCCTATCCATCAGGTTAAGACCGGGTGCACAGGTTTTGATGATTACCCGCATCGGCACGAGGATTCCGCATAAAGGGTAAAGGTATTATAGCTAGAGCTATTGGTAAACACAATTAACAATATCATATAAGGCAATAATAACATGTATTTCAATAACAATAGTGGTTTAGCTTTCAAACAATGATACAATGAAAGTGTAGTTCCAGAAAGAATATAAGTTAGGGTGTTAATCACAAGAAATTCTCATTGGATAAACAAAATAGTTTTGGACCAAATGTTTTTTGGCAACCCAAGCTTGACAAAAAAATCATATAATAAAATTAAAAATGGAAGAACTTGGGTTTCAAAGATCACAAAGGTTCACATATCAATATATCACATTCTTATAACAAAACATGATGTTGTTCACATTTGTAACAAAAACATTGTGTTTACTCACCTTGGGGTTCCTTTGCTCTTAGTACACGTAGTCCCTTTTGCACTTCTAAAGCTCCTCAAACTCTAACATAATATTTGATTTAATACTTAGTATTTATTTACTTATGATGCTCCTATCCCATAACTACCCATGTATATATAGCATACACATACACTTAGAGTCCATACATAGGTGTACTCATCACTTGCACATAGCACATTGACTTTAAAAGTCTTGCATACTTAGGCCTTATAGGCTCATATGAAAACACATTGCAATCATATCAATACCTTTTTAAGGTCACCACAATATCATTACCTCAATATCAATTCACTTATCAATTATCTTAGTTCACTTTACACTTTCATACATGTCAACTTAACAATTAATCCTTCAAACATCATGCTTAACTCTTATGATCCCTTTCACTTCATTAACTCATAATCATATGTTCATCATCAATTCATCATAACATCTAGTTCCATATTTCCCAATCACATTTGCATTCTAATCATAATATAATGTTAAAATACCTTAAGTATACCTTAGTATACCAAAACACATTTAAGCTTATCTAGGATCATACCTTCAACTAACATGCAATTTTATCATTTATTATACATACATACATGTCAACAATCACCAAGACACATCAAATAAAATTTATAAACATTTGGACAAAATTGTTCATGTAGGCCGAATGCATCATTAAGGTAAAAACCAAATTCTTCTTCTTTTCGTGCTTTCTGTCTATTTCAGAAATATGTAAAAATATGGTTTGAACCAAGATATTTCATGTAAACATAACAAAAATCATTTTAGAATATAAATTCATAGGAATCGGCCACTATTGGTGTCATTAATATATAAAAATTCAACCTTTTGCATTATAGTGCACAAAACCATAAGTTTTCTTGTTTTCAGTATTTACCGGTCATTTCAGAAATATGCAAACAGGTTGTTTAAACTATTATTTTTCATTCAATCATAGAAAATATCAATTTAGAACACATTTCTTCATGAATCGGCAGCCATAGATAGGGTTTATACAAAAAAATTCCAAGTTCAAAGGCTTAGGTGAAAAATCATGAGCTTCTGCGCTTTCTACGTATTTCGTTCATTTCAGCGATAAACAGATACATGATTCAAATCATTATTTTTCATCTAAACAAAACAAATATCATATTAGAACACCTATACATACAAATCGGTAGCCATATGACTATGAAAGAATAAAATTTTCAAACTTCCAAGTTCTAACACGAAAACCTTGAATTCCTTTGTTTTTCGAAACTTTTTGGTCATCGCAGAAATATGCAGAAATAATATTTAATCCAATATTTTTCATCAAAACAAATCAAAAATCAGTTTGGAATATAACCATGCACAAATCGACCCCCCCCCCCCCCCCCCCCCTTATGATGTTTATGCAATAGAATTGTGATTTTAAGTTATGGAATTCACCTTTAGAGAAATCTTGTGGAAAGAATCGTGTTTTCGATAGAAAATAAATTTTCTCTCCCAAAAATTCTCTCAAACAGAATTGAATCTGTAGAATTTAGTAATCAAACAGTTCAAAATAATTTTCCCATAATTTATTTCATAGAAATCAGTTTAGAAATCGAAAGAGAATAAAAACTTACGATTACAGTCACCAAATCGCAAAACGGAAAGATGTTTTCAATATTTCGGTAAAGAGAAATATTTTGAGAGGATTTTCTACCAAAATATAGAAAGAATGAGAGAATGGCTGTTGGAAACCCTTGTTTGGCCGAAATTTAAAATAAATATTGGGGTTGGAGTGGAATTTCTACTAATACCCTTAATGAAATAGGTTAGGAGGATTTTTGTGTAGTGGGCTTTGGGTATTTGGGCTTTCTCTTTAAAATTTTCGGCTGAATAGAATTAAAATAAAAAGAATATTTTTCTTATTAATTCTGGAACATTTCCCTCAAAAATATTTATTTAAAAATATTTTAAAAATACCCATAAAATTATTTTATGCTTAAAAATTGTCTTATGCATGAAAATTCATTTTATTTAAAATAAATTTTTTTATGCAAATGCACTTCATGTAAATTATTTATTTCACATTAGCAACACATATTATGCATATTAAAGTTAATTTAATATGCCACATACTCATCAATCACTTAGATCACAAATTTTCACACAAGCACACACTTAACCTTATTAGTTTTAAATCAAGCAATTTTTCATGAAAATTCCTAGGGTGGGTGTGGGTTGTTACAATGATTTTGAGGAAAGAGATGCTATTGATGAAGATGATGGCGAAGATACGCCATCAATGTCTGATGAAAGCAATGAAAAAATGTTAAATAATTTTGATGATTCTGACTCTAATTACAATGGTTGTAAGGGGGAGACACCTAATATAAGTCATCATGCACTAATTAATGTACCATCATAATGTTTTCATTACAATCCTAATGAGAGTGTAGATTTGGCAGCAATGCGAGTGCAAGTAGATATAGATGAAAATATGGTAGATACTGAAGGTGGCTTATATAAATGAATGCTATTTAGTAGTAGAGACGAATGTAGGCTTGCAATCCAAAACAACTATGAGTTTAGTGTAAAAGAATCGAGAATTGATACTTTTATTTAGCATTGCAAGAAAAATCAAACGGTTGTAACTGGTGAGTGCATGCTAGGCAGCCAATGGATGGCAGTCAGTAGAAGATAACATAATATGATTCACCACATACCTACCTCAACCCAAATGTTACACAATATCACAAACATTTAATTGTAGAACTGACTGTTAATCGTGTGGAAATCCTAGTTAAAGAGCAGCCATCAATCAAGATCAAAGTTTTATAGGTGCATTTACAAGATCTATTATGTCATGAACCAAGCTATAAGAAGACATGGTTGGGCAAGCAGCTTGTAATTGAAAACCTTTTTAGAGATTAGGATAAGTCATTTACTCATCTTCAGCAGTGGATGGAGTAGGCACAAGCATCCAATCCTAGTTCAAAATATGTTCTTCATGTTAAACCATCCAGTGGCATATTTGAACACATATGTTGCTGCTTTAAGCCATGTGTCGAAGGAATGAAACATTGCAGGCCTACTCTCATAGTTGATGGTGCTTTTTTATATGGAAAGTATAAATCTGTTTTGCTATATGTATCGGTATTGGAAGGTAACAATCATATTTTCCCTGTAGCATTTATTGTTATTCAATAAAAAAAATAACTACAACTGGAATTGGTTCATGACCTGTATCCGGGCATTTGTCACCAATAGCCACAAGTTGTGTGTGATATCTAATTGGCATAAAGAAATAATCAACACAATGAAAAGCGACTTGTGAAAAATGTGTCTATATTGTTATTGCATACACCATGTGGTCAATGACTACAACACAACTTTCAAAAATTCAAAATTGAAAAAAAAATGATACAAAATGTTGGTATGTCACATTCCCTCAGTCATTAACTACTTTTGAATTGTATGCCAATTATGTTCATTATATATATTTTTTGTTCACAAGCTTACGAGGCACAAAAGAGGAAATTCATTATAATGCGAAAGGAGATCACAATATTAGATAAGGAATCATCAAAATGATTATTGAAAATCCCAAAAGAAAAATGGACCCTTTCCTATGATAGCGAATTTAGATATGATAGCATGACATCTAATATTGCTGAATTCATTAATAGTTTTTTGAAATATGTACGAGGCTTACCGATAACTACTATGGTTAATAAAAATTTTAATAATCTTGTTAATGCATTTGATCACTAGAGTGGAGAGTATAAGAAGGAAATACAAGAAGGACATACGTACACCCATTTTTATCGGGAGAAATTGGCTAGATGGACTTAATGGGCAAGTGGTCGTACAGTACAACAGTTTAGTAGATGAATAGGCCTATGTGAAGTGACCATAGGTTGCTAGAATCGGAGAGGAAAGATTAAAGGAGGCAATGCACAAGTGGTGGAACTAGCAAAACTTGAATACACATGCAGTAAATTTCAGCAATATAAGATTTCTTGCTTGCATGCTATTGCATGTTGTTTGAAGAATGGCATGGACTTCAACCAATTCATTTTCCCATTGGAATGTTCTTTAAAATGCTAACAATCCAACTATCATCCCCTAGGTCATCTAGCTTATTGGCCTGATTGTTAAGGATTAAGTATTAAACCTAATATGGAATGGTTACACAGCACTGGTAGACCAAAGTCATCAAGGATAAAAAATGAATAGATTCACAAGTTAAGGAAAAAACCAGTTATTCATGTAGACTATGTGGTCAATCTAGCCATAACATTAAGACATGTCCTACTGCAAATAGTAGGAAAATGCAATGAAATGCTTATTGTGTGATTCTACACCAGTTGTTGTAATAGTATGTATTATTATAGTTATACACTTATTTTAACTTTCATGCCTTATGTAGAAGTGATATTTAATTATAAAATATTATTTAATTATATGTCATATAAACTATTTCAAGTGACAAAGTCATTTTATACTCATTGTCATATATTCATATCAAGTGGCCGACATTGGTCACTTGATGATGATTTCCACTATTCCACTGACCCCAATCAATAGTATAGTGAACAAGTTATTGCAACGATGCATGATGAATGATCTTATCATACCCGCCAATCATCAATACTTTAGGAAGAAGCAAATGCTTTTCGTATCCCATTACCCCATGCTAAGGCAATTCATATGTCCAGAGCAACTACTGATGAAATTCATCATGCATTATTTCACATAAGGGAAGAAAATAATCGCATTATGATAAAAATAAATACATTTAACTTTAATTATCGTGCTAGGAAATTTTTTAAGGACAGCGACATCAATCAAGCATGTATTTTTATAACACTTGCAGCATCGATAGAGTGTTCATCTGATATTGAACTTTCAGATGAAGAAATAGATGTATGATAAGTCAAACAAATAACAATAGCATGTTATTGTATAAATGCCAAAGATAGAAGTAAATGTATAAATTTTAATATGAAATTATGTAATTTCTCCTAATATTAAATTTGTAATGTCACAAATAGAAGTAAATGTATGACTACATTGTTGTGTTATTTTAATATAGAGTTGGGTAATTTCTTTTGATTATGAATTTGTGGTAAAATATATAAAAACATATGAAGAATACTTCATTTTTTGGGTTAGATATAAATTTTACATTTCATGTGCTTTTGTAATACACTATCCTTATTTCATATGATCTTTCATATTTAATGCTATTTTGATTACCTGTGTCTATTCAGGTATGGAGGGTGGACATGCTACAGATCACATATATCCTGGACCATACGATGCTATGTTGTTGGACATGCAGGATGATCATCGATCGAGAGATGTATGGAAGGATGAGGGAGCCAGCACGCCATTGAGATGTAGGCATAACACTTTAGTATTATGTGATTTTGAGATTAATGACCGCATACTTTTGCGATTAGGCCATACTAGATTTTACAATGTGTATAGGCTAGACTTTTTTCAATTAGACTACCATCTTATCACTATGCTTGTAGAGAGACGGAGACTAGAGACACATACATTGCATTTTTCTTATGGAGAGATGACCATCACCTTGCAAGACATCTACATATAGATAGGTCTACCTATTGATGGTCATGTAGTGATAGGTACTACACACACAAATGGACGTGAATTATATATGAGACTTACTGGTTAGGTCCCAGAGGGTTCACTTATTAGAGGCAATAAAGTGTCATTTACTTGGCTAAATACATGATTTGGCACTCTTCCTGATGACCCAACTGAGTTTCAGATGGATGCATATGTACGTGCATATATACTCCATCTTATTGGTGGAGTTTTATTCACTACTAACGATGACAATTGAGTCCAATTGATGTGGTTGTTATGAATACTCAATTTTATACCCTCATCATCTACCCGTAGCCTTAATACTTGCTGAATTTAACACGTTATGTGCAGCCATTACAGTGGTCCTACTAACCGGTTAGCGGGCGAGGGTTCAAGGCAGCGCTCACTAAAGAAAACTTTTTAGACTTCATTTACATTGCCATCAGACATCCAAATTTTTCAAACTCCATACTAACAACCAATCTCTAAAAAATTAAAAAAAGAAAAAGAAAATCTCAAAAAACGTGCCAGGTGACAGGTGGTGTGTTGCACAACAGGCGTGCGGCACCGTGTCAGACTTGTGCGGCACTACATGCCTTGCATGCGGATGCCGCAAAAGCCTGGTGCGGTGCCGCACCAGGTTCTGCAGCCTTCTGATCCCTAGTGGGCCCCACCTAAATAGAAAATGACCTTTTTACCCCCTTTCAGTCTAATATTCAGCCATTTCTGGCCCTTCCCCTCATGGTCTTTTCACATTTTCATTACCTAAACTACCCTCACCCACTTTTCCTATAAATACTCCCCTTCATCCTTCATTCCAACATACCTCTTGAATTAGTATTGATGGTTATCTATTAATTCCTCTCTTCTTCTCCCTCCAACCACTCTCTAATTAATTAATTAATCTTTTTAATTAATTAATTACCTCATCCTAACCAAGTTAATTAATCTTTTGAATTAACTAAAACTCTTTTTTCAATTAATCACTCAATTAATTAATTAATTAATTAATATTTTTAATTAATTAATTATTCACTCTTTTTTCAAAAATCATCATTTTTTCCAAAATCAAATTAATCATTTTCCTTAATTCACCATTCCTTCAAATTAATTAATTAATTTTTTTAATTAATTAATCTATCAATCTATCCTTTTCATCATACTAATTAGTTAATTAATCATTTTAATTAACTAATTAATTTCCCAATTAATCCAATCATCCGGTCCCAATAAAACGGAACTTCAGTCTTGTAAAACCCTCTGTCCACTAAAAGTCAAGGTATCAGCCTTTTTCCTCACTCTTAAAACACTCAAACCAAAATCAATCTCATTAACTCTTAAACTCCTCCAATTAATCGTGAAATGAACTACGTGGGTTTTGATCCCTATTTAATGGGGTACATAGGCACGTTTGGAATCTAAATCCAAACCTCAAATCCAAATCTCAATCAATCCCCTTTCCCCTTTTTTAATTAATTTGTGAATGTGTTTATTTTCACCATGCATTCATATTATGCCATATTCATCCATTTTCTTTAATATTATAAATGTCATTCATGAAATCCAATTTTTAAGTCAAATTAAACTTAAGTGCCAAATTTTGATTATTTAAAACTAAAAACATAGTCCCCAAGCTCAACCTGGTTCAAAACTAGTGATTTTAACTATAGGTAAATTAAAGTAAAAAATTAATAAATTAGAGTCAAATTGGGTTTTTCCTTAATTTTTCCATTTAAAAATAAATTAAGATAGCGACTCTAAAATCATTTTCAAAATCAACCAAATTCGAACCCGAGGGTTCTATTATGAGACTAAATCCAAATGAGCATCCCGGTTCCCTCTAGCAAACTGAGCCGGTGCTCGGGCGAGGCCTCACAGCTGGTGACTCTATTGGGGACTAATTGCCACCTTTTTTCCAATAAAAAGGAAAATAAGAAGATTACTATTTGGTTAAGGAAAAATTTTTCCAAAATAATCTCCATTTGGCTCATTAAGTATAATTTGACTTTCATGCATCACTTTGTATAATAAAGGCTCCTTGCCTAAACCTTAGCTTTAGTAAAACTTTTGGATGGCAAGTAGCATTGGCTTGACAACTCTCTTTGAGTATGTTGAGAGATAACGAAAGCATTCCACCCTACAATGAATCTCCCAATCATTTCGGTGGTGTAACTAGCAATCAGTACTGTTGGACCCATGCGAGGCTCCTTGCCTCACATGTGGTTAGGTATATCGATACTTTAGTGGGATGGGAACTCTTAAATCAAATCACCCTTCACCCTTGTACATATAGTCGCCTTAGCCTTTGGCCTTAGGTTCCATTTACCATAATAATTGATACTCTTGCAAGTTTATAAAACCTTTTTTAGCACGCATCATGTCATGATCATGCATTGGTAATATGAGAAGCTCAATAAGGTCAACCCTCTAGCACCTCAAAGACACAAACTAGTGGTCCATTACCCCAAAACACCTCACACACTCACCTTGTCAACATATAAACCTGGTGACCAACCATGTGGAGGGAATCCTTTTCCTAACACATCTTCACATTTATCCCATTTTAATTCTGTATTCTTACCCTTCTTTTTGTCTATTTTCTATTTAAAGGTACCAATGGCCAGTACCTTCAACTTCGATCAAGATGCCATAAACGCTTTCTTCACCAGCCTCCTCAAGAAACAAGAGTAAACTTTTCAAGCTGCACAAACCACTGCTCTTTAGATCCAAGCTGAAACTTTCACCAATGTTCTCAATGCTCAATCTGCCACCTTTACTGATGCCATCAACTCCCAACGCCAATCCATCATCAATGAGGTCAAAGAAATGACCAATGCCACTGTCACTCCCTCTCATACTCATGTTGAGCCTGCACTTGCCCAAGCCGGGACTAGCCATTACCCTACTTTTACTCCTCTCATTATCAATCTCACTGATAAAGGTAAAGTACCTGAAACTTCAACCTCTCCTGTTGTGGACTTAAACACAACCACTTCCTCTCCCACTACAAATCTTTTTCAAGGTGGAGATTTCTTTAGCTTTCTCAAAACTAAGAAATTGATAAAGAAAATTGAGGCCATAGAGAGAACACTCAAGTACGTCAAAAAGCACGAGGACATGATAGATGTCGACTCTTTAGCTCTCTTCCCAAATGCACGAGTTCCACCAAAATTTAAAATGCTGGTCATGGACAAGTTTAATGGCACCACATATCCCAAAACTCATCTCAAGATGTATGTGGGTGCCATGAGACCTTTTGGTGTGGATGACGAGCTCCTTGCTTAGCTATTCCAGCAGTCGTTGACCGGAGCTACTATTAAGTGGTTATTAGATCTCGATAAAAATCATAAGAAGACTTGGGATGACATATATAATGCATTTGTCAAGCAATACCACTACAACATCGAGGTGGATGTCATCCGTCGAGATTTGAAAATCACTAAATAAGGGCCAAGAAAATCCTTCATCGCATTCCTTACAAGGTGGAGGACAAAAGCAGCTCAAATGGTGAACCATCCATCTGAAGTAGAGCAAATTGACATCATCGTCAAGAACCTCCTCCCTTAGTATCAGGCTCATCTGCAAACACAGTACCTTCCTAGCTTCAAAGCTCTCATTGCCACTGCCACCAAGATTGAGGATTTGATTCAATCAGGATGAATCAAAGATGAATCTTCTAGTTCGAGGTATCATAAGAACAACAACTACACCACCAACACCACCCAAAGAAAGGGAGAGGTAAATGTTATGTCTTATCACCAGCCAATGAGTTAGAAACAATGAGGACTTTCTCTGAGCTGGGCATGCCCTTAGCATCATTTACAAGAAAGCCTTAGAGACTAAGCTGGTTAAGCCCTTAGAACCACAACCTCCTCCAAACCCTTTGCCCAAGGGTTATAAAACTAATGAGCACTGCGACTATCATCAAGGGTTAGGGCACAAAACTGATGCGTGCAAACCTTTAAAGCACAAAATTCAAGACCTTATTGATATCAGAGACATCATTGCTCCCTGGCCCAAAGCCTAACATTACTACCAATCCTTTTTGAACCACCGAGCTCACTTGACCATCTCAAGCTTAAGCCGAGAATTGGTGTTTTGAGAAGAGTGCTAGCAGCATTGTGCCCCCTGTCCAAGTCTTTCAAGTTTATATCTAAGTCTTCTAAGTCCACGTCTAAGTCTGAGTCCCAGTATAAGTCTTTTGAGTCTGTTTTCTTTGAATTTGAGTCTGTCATGTCTTACACTTCGAAGTTTGTATTTCGCCTTATAGGCTTATCCTTTAATGTACTCATGATGGGACTTTTATCAATAATAAAAAGTTTAAACTTTTTTAATTTGCTTTAATTTTTTCTGATTCATCTTTAAAGGGAACATAAAAAATAAAAAAAAGAGGAATAAAAAATACAAAAATGTGAAAAGGCAAAAGGATTAATTAATTATGGCACAAAGAAAAAGAATAAAAAATCACATACATTGCATTTGCATAACAGAAGCTCATGAGCTATTTTATACAAGACGAAGATATGATTCAAGCATCACAGTTTACAAGATCTAGACCTATAAGAAGCCTATCAATGTGAGGTCTCGTCCGAGCATCAGTCCGATCCGCCGAGGAATCAAAATGCTGTTCGGGAGAAACTCCACGATTGGAACTCTCTGTGAGTTTAGAAAATTGATTTTGCAGTTGTCAAAAGTGAGTCGCCACTTTAATTTAATTATTTTAATTGAAAAAATTAAAGAAAATCCAACATGATTGACTCCACAAAATATTTGATTTATCCCAATAGAAAATACACTAATCCGCGAGTGACCAAAGAGGACTCGGTGATCAAGTTTGGGTAATGACACAATTAATATAATTTTCTTCAGTTTGGCTAAAATTGCAAAATAACTCTTAAAAAAAGGAATTTTCGTGTATGCATGAATATGAATATAATGATGCATGAAACAGATATATATTATAAGATGAAATGACAATTATAGATAAATAAGCAAAATAAATTCTACTTAATTATTAAAAGATCAAAACGATTGAAATAAAGAGGATCTTTCCTGTAGCCCTTATGGGTACTAGGGAAAGCACACATTCCTTAACTAAGTTAATACATACACAGAAAATAAAGGATTAATATAAATAAATCAAAGTAAAAGGGAAAAAATGTTAATAAAAAGATTTTGGAGTTGATGACTTTCAGTATGGCAGCCTGTGTATCCTATCGAATAGGAATTAAACCCCACACAGTTCTTCCTTCTTGCGAAGGAGGGGTTCAGGAAAAAAATATTAGTTTGTTTATTAATTTAATTATGATTCTTAAATTAATAAATTTTAAATCTTTTCTATTTTATACCTAAAGAGAATTATAGATCTGAGTTTAAAATTTTGAAAATGGACAAAAGAAATTATACCTTTGTTTTCCTTGATTTTCAGATGAATGGAGTGAGCTTAACTCAGGATCTAAGCTCCACTTTAGATTTAGGACCTTGAAGTTGAACCTTAATAGCAAAAGGTTAGCAAAATAGCATAATGAATGTAAGTTAAAAAGAAATTGAAACCACAGCTTTTGTATCCAATTTCGAGCAAAACTTAAGCACAATAAATATAGCAATATAGGAGGATTTTTGCATTGGAATTTCCCCCAAATGAGCTAGAATGAGGCTCTACTTATAGAGCTAGTGAGGAAGGTGCCGATGGTACAGACAGCAGCGTCAGCATGTCCCTGGCAGCATGGGCGGCACCGGCAACATGCCGGGCATCTCGGGTGCACGATGAGTGTGCCGCCTTGCTACCGGCATGAGTTTTGTGCCACCTTACCAGTGGCATAAGATTGGTGCCTCCTCAAGGCAGCACGAAAGGCGTGCCACCCAGACGGCGGCACCCTGCTGTGCCGCCCAGAGCGGCGACGCGCCTCTCGTGCGCTGGCTAGCTAGTTCGACCTGTTTTTTGCTTTTTCATCCATTTCTATGCTGTTTCAATTCTGATTCGAGCTTGGTTTGATCCTATGGTTCTGACGGAAAAGCAATCGACTAAAGGTGAAAGATTCAGGAAATTTATTTTTCAATGGAGAGCTACCCCCTTGACCCCTGCCCACTAACTGGCTAACGAGACTGCCGTATGTGTAGCGCATTATACTTAGTCGGTGTCAAGCTGAGCCGGATCATAAGGTGCAAATTTGAGGGTTCATAATCAAGGAAGCTATAGAAAATGAAGATAAAATAGGAAGATCCTATTCGACAGAGGCATCATCTTCACGGATGTGAGCAGAAGTGAATTCTCCCATCCTCGCAACCTGGATCAGCTGAAAAGATACATCATCTGAAGATGACATCTGCATTTCATTTCTATTTCTCATGCATATGTAATCAGAACTACGTGGACCTGATTCTCCTTAAAAGAAATAATCAACAGAAAAGTGATGTAAGTGATACGTAGGCAGCTCACCTCGGGTGCAGTCTAAATTATAATATAAAATATTTTGTTGTAGCACATTCTCATTCTCTTTATGCCTAGTATATCATTCACTTAATTCTTTTTCCTAAAAAAAAAAAAGAAAGAATGTTCACGAAGCTGAAAACCAAAAATGGCGACTTAGGCATAAATTAGAGCAAAAATAAAAGATATCTTATTTAATGATGATCAAATCTTACAAAATACAAACCCATCATAAAGGATAGCCCTTTCAAAGTCGTCTATAGCTTATCCTATTTCGTGTAGTTTTGTCAACTCGTAATTATTTAAAAAACCAAAAAAAAAAAGGGAGGGGGGGGGGGGGGGGGTCATGTCTGAAATTATGGTTTAGCCAATCCTCCTCTACCTCTAGAGATGCAAATCTCTTGTATCCTCATTAGAGTCAAAGTCTGTCACAATCTCCTTCTTTGAGTCACTACTACAACATGTGGTGTCACACTTGCAGTAGATCCCCGAACCTCCTTCGAAGAACGAGTCACCCCCTTTGTTTGGGCTGCAATCCTCTTACTACTAATGGCTCCTCATACAGTCTCTCCTTTCTCAACTGCTTCATCCTCTATTCCTCTCAATAGGGCAGCCGAGTACTCTTTCTCAATTGGTCAAACCACCTTTATCAATTACTTAGCATACCTCTCTATAGTCCCAAGTGATATCCCAAAATAAATAGCCTTATAACTCCTCAGCCAGCCACCACCTGATAGTTTCGACAATGGGAGCTGTGATATGCACAGACTCCAAGAAGAGAAAAAAAACTGGGGGTATACCCTAAGTCTGTCTCATTTGCCTCAAGACCCTTATTCCCTAGTAGAAAGTTATTAAAACCAAACCCAACAAGCAAACTACTCGACACCCATGGCCCCCAATCATGAGAGATCAAATCCTTTACAATTGGCAGTGCTAAAAATGTGTCCTCTAGGGACAAGTTGCAAGTAACCATCCTATCCGATCTCTAACCGATTATCAATAAAGCATGTGTAGACTGAAAAGTAGAGTCCACCGCCTAAAAATGATTCATCAGCCACACTTCTAAAATAACCCAAAACCTAAAACAGATACCCACAAAGCACCCCGATAGAAATGGTAAGATAAAATTTTCTCACTTGGTGAATAGATAGTAAGACAGTTCATCTCTCAAAATCCCAAACAATGCAGTCAAGGCTCATCAATGCCTCTGTTCCATTTGCCATTCTGGCATCACCCTAATCAACAAACCCGTATCTGACTCTCGAATAGAAAACCATAGCCCTCATCTTGAGTCTCTGCCCCCTCATATCTCCTTGGTCACTGGGATCATGGAAGTTATTAATCATAGTGGTCAAATTCACTTGACCATCACTAACCCGCATCTAACTTGCGACATTCTGAGAAAAGTCCAAAAAACTCTTGAAAAATCCAAGAAATGCCAAACTCCTTGAGAATGAACACAGCTTCTTCTCAATAGCACTAAAACAGATATCCCATGCCACCATATTCTAAAACTTGAAGTAAGCCCTTAGAAAAATCTCAATCTTCTCATAATGCCACCATAGCAACTATTCCATACCAACCCAAGTTGAGTTCCTCAACCTTGTCGAGTTTTTCAGTCTAAAAATGCATGACTCTGCATAACACAAAAGTCGTATGAGAAATTGCATTCACAAAGCAAATATATGAATCCACTCTCATGTATCCATGCAACCATTCATTAGAGGCATCACCACAAATCATGCATGGCATAAAAATCAGGCAAAAGGTCTATGAATTCTGAAACATGCACGTATTATCTATACACTAATACTTATGCAATTATCTGCAATCATACATCATCACGCATAAGTTGAGCCAATAGCCTCACTAACATCTTCTTAAGCTTACCAGTACTTTCTTAAAGCTAACTGATACCTCTTAAAGCTGACCTGCACCTCTTTGAAGCTAAATGATACCTTTCCAGATCTAATCAATGAAGTGTGACTTCCAAAGCCCTTTTTACTCCTAGCAAAGTTTCTTTGAGCCTTCTAAAAAGGCCTAACCTTTCACATTCATAAGCCCAAGTTTCGTAGGCACAACCAAAATCTTGTCAGAATCTCTTGAACCGACTCGCCATAGGCCAAGACTCTTCTCTTTATAAAAACATTTTTAGAATCTATCTAGCCGACTTGTCATAGGTCAATGCTCTCTTTTCACTAAATTATCTTGTCCAAAATTATCTTTATCTCTAGCATTAAGGCCAAACAGATAGCCTTGATTGAGATTTATCCTAAATCGCCTTTACCTCGAACATTAAGGCCGAACAGATAGCCTTGATTGAAATTCAATAAACCTTCTTTACCTCCAATATTAAGGTCAGACAGATAGCCTTGATTGAGATTTGCCTCAGATATTCTTCATCTCCAACATTAAGGCCAGATAGATAGTCTTGATTGAAATTCACCGAATCTTCTTTATCTCCAACATTAAGGCTAAACAGATAGCTTTGATTGAAATTCACCAAACCTTCTTTATCTCCAACATTAAGATCGAACAAATAGTCTTGATTGAAATTCAACAAACCTTCTTTACCTCTAATATTAAGCAAATAGCCTTGATTGAAATTTGCCTCAAACATTCTTCATCTCCAACATTAAGGCTAAACAGATAGCCTTGATTAAAATTCGCCAAACCTTCTTTATCTCTGACAGTAAGGCCAGACAGATAGCTTTAATTGAAATTCACAAAACATTTTTTTATCTCCAACATTAAGACTAAACAGATAGTCTTGATTGAGATTTGCCTCAAACATTCTTCATCTCCAATATTAAGGCCGAACAGATAGTCTTGATTGAAATTCACCAAACCTTCTCTATCTCCAACATTAAGGCCAGACAGATAGTCTTGACTGAAATTCACCAAACCTTCTTTGTTCTCTAACATTAGGGCTAAACCGATAGCCTTAATTGAAATTCACCAAGACTATTCTCATATCCAATATCAAGACCGAACCGATAGCCATTGATAAAATCTCATTTATCCTAAAGGGCTTCCTCCTAAAGGACCTGACAAAGACACACAAGCCCAGAGTCTAATATGGCATCTCTTCCCAATGTTTACTATCATCAGAATCACCTTTTGTTCAAAGCCAATTCTGATGAGGGGGCAACTATGAACCCTCAATTTTACACCCTTATCATCCAACTACAATCTTAGCATTTGTTGAGTTTAACTGGTTACGCGGAGCCATTACAGTGGTCCCGCTAACTAGTTAGCAGGCGAGGTTTGGGGGCAGCGCTCCTAAAATAAAATTTTTTAGACTTCATTTACATTGCCATTAGACATCCAAAATTTCCAAACTCTATACTAACAATCAATCTCTAAAAAAAAATCTCAAAAAATATGACAGGTGACACGTGGCGTGCGCACAACAGGCGTACAACACTGCGTTAGACCTGTGTGGCATCGCACGCCTTGATAGGCCTGCCACAAAAGCCTGGTGTGGCACCGCACCAGGTTCTGCAGCCTTCTGCCCCCCGTGGATCCTACCTGCTCAGAAAATAACTTTTTTACCCCTTTTAATCCAATTTTTAGTCATTTCTGGCCCTACCCCTCATAGTCTTTTCACATTTTTATTACCTAAACTACCCTCACCCACTTTTCCTATGAATACCCCCCTTCATCCTTCATTCCAACACACCTCTTGAATTAGTATTAATGGTTATCTACTAATTCCTCTCTTCTTCTCCCTCCAACCATTCTTTAATTAATTAATTAATCTTTTTAATTAATTAATTTCCTCACCCTAACCAAGTTAATTAATCTTTTGAATTAACTAAAACTCTTTTTTCAGTTAATCACTTAATTAATTAATTAATTAATCTTTTTAATTAATTAATCTAGCAATCTATCATCTTCATCATACTAATTAGTTAATTAATCATTTTAATTAACTAATTAATCTTCCAATCAATCTAATCTCCAGGTCTAGATAAAATGAAATTTCAGTCTGGTAAAACCCTCCGCCCACTAAAAGTCAAGGTGTCAGCCTTTTTCCTCACTCTCAAAACACTCAAACCAAAATCAATCTGATCAACTTTCAAACCCCTCCACTTAATCGTGGAACGAACTACATGGATTTTGATCCCCATTCAATGGGGTACGTAAGCATGTTTGGAATCTAAATCTAAACCTCAAATCCAAATCTCAATCAATCCCCTTTTCCCTTTATTAATTAATTTGTGGATGTGTTTATTTTCACCATGCATTCATATTATGCCATATTCATGCATTTTCTTTAATATTATAAATTTCATTCATAAAATACAATTTTCAAGTTAAATTAAACTTAAGAGCCAAATTTTGATTATTTAAAACCAAAAATCTAATCCCTGAGCTCAATATGGTTCGAGACTAGTGATTTTATCCATAGGTAAATTAAAGTAAAAAATTAATAAATTGGAGTCAAATTGGGTTTTCCTTAATTTTCCCATTTAAAAATAAATTGGGGTGGCAACTCCTAAAATCATTTTCAAAATCAACCAAATCCTAACCCGAGGGTTTTATCATGAGACTAAACCAAAATGAGCATCTCGGTTCCTTCTAATAAACCGGGCCGTGCTTGGGTGAGGCCTCACAATTACCTCTCTTAGAAAATTTTGACCGTACTGGTCAATACAGTTAAGGAGCTACATGTCTTGCGTATTTGTATAGTGAGTTATGTTCGGTAGCTCATCGAGACTCAACTAAAATTGCAGGACCAGTATTCTTATTACAGATTTGGGCATGGGATAGACTTTCCATAATTTCTCCCACCCTATATCAAAGGATACTAGTTACTGACGCCCCTTTCAGGCAATGGTGAGTACGAATTAATATATTTGTATTACATTAATTTATTTAATATTCATGGTTAATTACATTTATTTTACATATAGATGCAGCACCTCCAGAAGAGTGTGAACCTTCAAATTTGCACCTCCAGACCCCAGCACTCGATTATGATTCCGTAGAATCAAATCGAGCTTAAATCAGAGTTAAAATGGACAAGAACTGAGTCAAAAAATGGTGGGCAGTCTCATTGGGACAGCACAGGGCACTTGTGACAGCACAAACCCTGTGTTAAATCGTACAGGCCTTTGCAGAATTGCACAGGTCCTGTGTGGCAACGCTTTGCTCTGTGCATTCCATGCAGTCTCGAAGCCTTCATGTGCGATTCCCAAAGCCTCCTATGCAGTTTCCTGCCTTGGAAAGTGAATCCCACATCGAAAGTTCACCATTTTTGCTCCCAACTCTCTCCCTACAAAAGCTACACCTTCCTACCTCATTTTTCGTACTCAGAATTGCTTAATCAAACTATTTGATTTCAAAGCAATCAATATTTTTAAAGTTTGGTCCGAAAGGAACAAACTTTTTAGTTTAAAATTTTATTTAGGTGGTCATTTCGAGGTAGCTCTCCTCAAATCAGTTCGAGAAAGCCCCAATAATGTTGTTCGAGCCGCTATTCTAAAGTTGTCATTTAGCCAAACCAAAAGGGTGGAATTGCGATCTGATCGTCCACTTCATCTTACGTCCCCAAGCCTCATCCTCGTAAGGTATTAGTTTTCTTTATTTTATTTTTTTTGTTCTATTTTGTTTTGTTTTAATTTTTCTTTTGCTTTATATTATTTTGTATATTCTTTTTGTTTGTTATTAATTTGCTTTGCATGTTTTATCATTTTTTTTCATTATTTTGAGGCATGTTGATTAAAATCTGATTTAGTCAACTAAGTAAATGATTTGAATTGTTGCATCAACTTGTTAATTAAAACTTGACCTAATTAACAATTTGGTAATCAATCAACCCACCTTTCATTCAATGAACTGAAACATAATAAAATGGTTAGACTAAACTAACCCCTTCGCAAGAAGAGTGAACTACGTGGATTTTGATTCCTATTCGAAGGGATATGTAGGCTTGCTTGTTTAAAACATCAAATCCAATTTAAATAAGAAATAATCTTTCTCTTTTATATTCTTTTATGAATTAGTTCTTTTTTTGTGATATTTGCTTTTAGTTTGTTTTCTTTGTTATGATGTTAGTTTTGTTTCTCTTTTTCTTTATTTATTACTTTGGAATTATTTCGAGGAATGTGTGACTTTTCTAAAATCTATAAGAGCTAGCAAAAGTATCCCCTATTTTGGTTTTGAATTGTAAACTTAATTCCTTTACTTTATCGCTTTGAACAAATGTTTATCTATTTATTTATTCATGCATTATATAATTGTCCATGTATTATGTAAACTATTCAAGAAATTTATTTTAGGTCATTTTATATTAAATTTGCCAAGCTAATTTTCTTAAAATAAACTGAAAACCTAGTTCCCGAATCCTCTTTAGTTTTGAGACTAGTGATCTTTTCTTTTGGGATATTAATTGAAGTCAATTTGAGTTTTTCCCTTAATCTTTTCCTAAATAAAATAAAATTAAGGTGGCGACTCTTTTTAAAATCAACCTATCTGAACCTGAGGGTTCCACCGTGAGTTCAACCTCAAATGAGCATTTCGATCCCACTTAGCGGATCAGACTGGTGCTCGAGCGAGGCCTTACAACGAGTTACTGAGGTCGTTACCCACGTCTTGCTAATTATTTGGTACAAATTTGATGTCATGCATGATCAATAGGTATGTAATTGGGATTACACAAATGACATAATTATTGATATAAGATTTTTTTCATGTATTATACTAATGAATGTTGAAATTTCTATCATGCAGATAATATGCCATCCCTATGACCACGAGACAATGGAAGCACTCCCTGATTATTGTTATAATGGGCAAGATATATGGCAAGCAGTTGTCCCACTTATATGCTTCCACATTGTCTAGTGGCACCAACCCAATAGGGTTTTGAGAAAGTTTGAACAGAGGCAACATATTTCAAGGTAGCCTCGTTAACTTAGAGGGCTTAAGGGCGTTGACTTATGTTCTGGATTAGGTGACTGGTGTGTGCACCATCAGTAATGGATTGCAATATGAAATGATAGACATCAGCAAATCCATGTAGATGTACCACGAGACACACATCCATAATACCATTCTCAGTATATGGAATGGTATAGAAGGGTCACCATAAGATATTTATTTCACAATGGTGGTTTGTTTAGTTCTATGATTAGTTGTTGTTCCAATAATATAAAACTCTCATTATGAAAATTTTTCCATGTCATATCTAATTAATAATATATTACTTGCAGAGAGATGCTGTGGAGAGAATCCGTATAACAGATGATGTTAAGATAATTCATCAAATTAGTCAAATCTTGTTTGATGCATTAACCGAGTAGGAAAATATTGAGACGGGCCAACCTCCAGAGCCAAAGGAAGTTCTAGAACATCATCAGCCGGATGTAGATCCTAGTGAATGACGAGATCGATGATGTTCTAGTCAAAGTGCAAACTAAAGGCTCTCGACTAGTACATCTGATTTTTTTTAATGTATTATGACTAGTAGAATTCCACCAATCTGGTCAACAGGATGCTACAGTTGATGATGCTAGGTTCCAACCCAGCACATCAACTAGATTTCAGTTTGGTAGTTCATCAGGAGCTCAGCCACCTAATGTTACACATGATTTGTACGAACAATTCTCCACCTAATTATCACAGTTCGGTTCATATGTGTAGCCTCCTTATGACCCTTTGGCAACTGCACTATTTCCATTGAACTCATATGTAGGTTATAACTACAGAAGAAGAGCCTCTAGAAGTGCAATTTACTATAGTTTAGCCAAGACATGCTCTACCACATAACTATCAGCCTCTGTCTTGTGGGACTGGCTGAGATTGATGTCATGTTTAAGAGAGACACAGAGATCGCAACTATTATTTTTTTTTCGTTGAACAATTAATATAATATTCATTTGAATGGTTATATTTGTAGATTTCATATCATTTTCCTAAGTTTTCTTTGTAATATTTCTTCATTAAACACTACACACATTTTGTTCAATCAATGATGCCATATTGATCCAAACAATACATTTATGAGAACTTGCATATATATGACAATTTAATATTATTACAATTAATTTAAAATGATTAAATTAATATATTAGCATAATTAATTTAATACAATCTATAACATATGCCAAATAACCTTATAGTATTAAAATTAAATATCACATCCTATGCCTTTTCATCTGACATTTCATTATCAGAGGCATATTTGTGGTACCTACACATTACTAACCTCTGTATCAGATAATTTTCTACCATTGACAGTAGCTTGTTCTTTTGTAAGTTTCAATATGTAATATCTTGATCTGCGACGAAGCATCCGTATATTCTCCTTTCATATTTCAATAATAGCAGTTTCATATGTAGACTTATTTCTCCTTATCAAGCTCAATGGAGCTCTAAAAGCACGCAAGTCTTCTACCAATCTATTTGATTCTTCCACTTGAAAAAATCTTTCACGCCTCAAACCGGCATAATATTCTATCAGATCTGTAAATTTTTCACGCTCATAGTCATGATTGAAATGTAACATTATTAAGAATATATATTTTTTTTACGATTGATGGTTCAACCTGTCAATTTAAAGTTCATATTGCATGTATTAAAATTAAATATCACAATTAACATTTAGTATGCACTATCAGCAATGAAATTTCAATTTCCGCATATTAAATATTTCTAAACTAGACATTTTATATGCATTTTAAATAAATTCAAATAAGTTGAAATAAATATAAATTAATGATGTTAATTTATGCTATTAAATTATATTTTTAACTTAACTTAAATTAGTATATTATACTAATTTAATAATATTATACATTATTAATATTATACAATTAAACATTATTTATTATCTTATTTTATAAATAATATATTAATTATATAATATTTCTTAAATTTTAGTATTGAAAAAATTGTATTTGTTTAGTTTTTCTTAAATCCAAACAAAAATTTTAAAAAAATTATATACTAATATGATTTAAATAAATATAAAAATAATTAAATTATTATTTCACTTATTTCTTACTAATTGTTATTTCATAATAATAATTTTTATTTTACAAAAATCATCAAATTTATTAAAAATAAGAATTCATTATAAATGATATACATATATTATTATTTATAAAATGATATTATTTCACCTAAATAATTAGTTCACGCATTTGTAATTTCAAAAAATTATTAATTAAAAAATATTGTAGAAAAAAAAATTGCCCATTAAAATTATAAATAACCACTTTTTAATATGAGAAATAAACTTATAATAAATATTTGCTTCAAAAAACTTATAATAAATAGCCACTTTTTAATATGAGAAATAAACTTATAATAAATATTTGTTTAAAAAAAACTTATAATAAATATTAAAAAAATTACTTATCATAAATATTAAAAAAAAATTCTTATCATAAATATTTGCTTCAAAAACTTATAATAAATATTAAAAAAAAATTACTTACCTCAAGCTATGCAAGTATGCGAATATCTGAAGATGAAAGCATTTGGTTCGGTGTAGAAGTATTTAAAGGAAGGGACACACAGAAACCGAATCTTAAAAATATGATTTTATGTCATGCAGTTGTCAAGTTGGATGTGTCAGGACAAAAAAAAAAACTAGATGTTTAACATCTGATTTATCCACATATATAAAAGAAACTAGATGTCAAACATATGTTTTCTTGCACACTATCCTCATATGCTGCTTACAGCTTTTTTATCATAAAACTGAAAGTTTGACTTTCAGTTTTGTGATCCCTACTCCTGCCACATCTCAAAAACAGTATATATATGTAAAATTCTTTAAAACTTACATATATGCTTAAATAAATTTTTAAAATGGCACATTTTTGTTATGTCCCCAATAATTTCTGGATTGAAATGAAAGCGACCTTCTATTATTAATAATTTATTTATTTCCATTTATGGCTTAAAAGTTAAAACAAAAGACAGCACAAACTTGACTTTCAATGTTTCTGAAATATCTTTTCGACCATTAGCACAATCAAAATTGCATTACTCAATTTATTTACCTACTAGCCGATTTTTTTGAAATTTCATAAGCATTCTAATATAACTTTTTTGAAAGTTGAAACTTGTTTATATTAAAAATAAATGAATTTTATTGGTTCTATTTTATTTTATTTTATTTTTTAATTACCTTTATTTATTTAATAACTACAAATATCGAAAATTTAGAAGAGTAGAATATATATTTGTGTGATTTGACTATAAATCAAGTTTCAATTAATTTAAAATTTTGTGGCATGATATGATTTTTATTTGCTTCGGAATTATTTTTTTTTTTATAGTAAAACAATTAAATTATAAATTACCTGTTTTTAAACTTGAAAATTTGTAAAATAAAATTAATTTGAATTGAATTTTTGTAAAGCTTGAGTTCTGAAATAAGATTTTATAATAAAAAAAAAGTTTTTATTTGTTGTAATCTGTGTTTTAAAAATCGGATCGGTGATCAAACCAATTAAGTCACTGGTTTGCGGTTGAACCAATCCGATTGGTTAATTTAAATTCCCTTATTTCTCTTTTTTTTTTAATTTTTTAATTGATTTCTATTGATAAAAGTTCAACCGATTAAAAATCAATTAAAACTGGTCAAAAAAGAATTAAACTAAAAATTTAATTTTTTTATTGAACTGAACTGGATTAACTTGTGATTTTTTATTTAATGGATCGAACTGGCCTGTTCAGCCTAATTTTTAAAACATTGGTTGCAATGGGTTGGCCCCGTAACGTTGGGACTAAGGGTCTCACTTTGTCACGGGGAATTTCATGTCCTCTTGCTTTTTACCCTTTTTAGGGAAAATTACACTTTCAAGGGCTAACACATGCTCCTTGCCATTGTTCTTGGATCAATCATTGTTGTTTCCTTTTCACCTCCACTTGTCTATTTTTTCGTATTTTTCTTTCCTCATAGCAAAGAGTTGAGCAGTTGAACTTATAATTTCATTCAAATTGACAATTTACAATACTTATAATCCTAAATCCTGTGGATGCTCGGTTAATTTTTCTCTCTATATATACCAAAAGAAATAAAGAAAGAAAATAGCTCGCATAGTCATGGAGGCAAAAATTTAATTTAATTAGGGGGTCCAATTAGTATAAAAATAAAATAATATAATCAACACTTAAAGATAAAGATGTAGAATAAAATTATAAAGTAATAATCATAAAATCCGATAATTTTAACACAATGACCTCATAGCATTCCTCTTTTATTTTTCATCTTTTCAAACCGTTGCTTAATAGCTTCATTGCTAATATTCGCGAACACATCCTTTCCAATGTAAGTTACCAAACACTCATTCAATAGCCTATATTTTCCATTCAGCCGCGTAATGAACTCTTAATGATATTTATCATAGGAAAAAAAAAAGATTAAAAGAAAACAATTCTAAAAATAATTTTTTTTACTGTATATAACAAATAACCAAATAGTCATTGAAGTAACAAATCAACAAAGAAATTAAAACAAATAATCTCTACTCTCAATTCTTTTAGCCCAAATAAGAAATTTTTGCTCCCTAATTATTGATGTTATAAAATAAATAATCAAAGAAATTAAAATAAACCCAACAAAAAAATATTATGAACTAATGTAATGAATTTATCTTAAAACTCTCAAATTTGATTTTGACCAAAGATCTATGATAAATTGATGATTGAATGAGAAGATAGAGATTTTAGAGTACATTTGATAGATCATAATGAGACGTAATATAATGTAATCAAATGAATTTTTAATATAAAATTATACTAAAAATTAATTTGATTACATTATATTACATCTTATTACGGCCTACTAAACACTCCTTTACAATAATAGAGTAGAAAAATAGAATAAGAAAAGCCAAAATAAAAAAGCAAAGGTAAAGACAAAAAAAAAAAAATAGAGATTTTAAAATAATTATAATAACCATAATCTTTTTTAAAAAATTTTAGAGAGACTCAATGCCCCTCTTGGACCTTTCGTAGGTCTGTCACTTACTCACTGTGCTCGCATATTTGAAGGTTCATTTTCCTTTTCTTTTTAAGAATTTCTATAAAAATATCTAAAAAAGTGATATCATTTACAAATATATGCCCCCTTTAAATTTCTAACTTTTACACGCTAACATCCTTATTTCTTGCTTTTATATGCTCTTTTCTAAACAAACAAAAAAACTCTAGATCTAATAAAAAATGAGAAGGGCTCTTGAAGATTGAACCTTAATTTGGCAACAAATGCAGATAAAAAAAGCTAAAAAATATAAAGAGATCTACATATTTTTAAAGAAATATTCTGTTGGGTTGAGAAAACCCAGATCTTCAATTGTTTGAAAGGTAAATAGAATTTTATACATATATTTGAGTAATTTTTATATTATTTTGACTGCAAATTAAAAATCAAAACAAAGTTGATTGACTCTCTCAGACAATTAATTTTCTATTTGCTATTGTACTTGTTGTTGGCTCTCTTTTAGGCAAGTTCACAATCTTAAGTTCTCTCTTTTTTAATTTCTAATCTTAGATTCGATCTGATCTCATTTTTAGTTTCTTGATTCCATTGTTTAGTTGTTTCTAATTTTAAGATTTCTAAAGAAAAATCGTGTTTTCTAGTGGCTTGATCTCACAATCGTTTAGATTTGATTGTTAATCTAGTCTAGTTTATGTTTATGGATTGTTCAAGAACTTGGAGTTGTGTGTGATAATTCCTGTCCAAAATGTGAATTTAATCTTGTCTATTTTGTGTTTATGGATTGTTATATGTAGTCTTTAGTGGGTTGTCTCTTTTATACTATTGACATATGCTTTAAATACTTTTGTAAACCATCCTGACCGGCACATCGCTTGATTACATCTTGTTTTGAATTTTATGCTTGATTGGTAATAACATTTTATTTCCTACAGAAATCAATAGTGTGTGTAGAAGAGGAGCTTGTCACTCCTACAATTGCAAGCATTTTCTGTCTCCTTATTATGTAAAGATATGATGAATGCACAAATGTAAAGTATTGTAAGCTTGTGTACAATTGTCCACCAAAAATTCTTGAATGTGTGTAAATGCTTCTTTACCAACAAATCCTTTATTTCATATGAAGCTACATTTTTTTTTTTTTCACTTTTGAATAGGTTTCTTTTATTTCACAAGAGAAATTATTAGGTAAAACAAGAATATATTTTATTATACTCAGTTAAAGTTGGTGTTACTTGAAGATAAGAAAGGAGTATGCACGAATCTACCTAATAATTTCATATTCTAGTATTAAATTTCATGTTCCTTTGCAATGCTAAGGTAAATTTCATGATTTGATATGAGGCTAACATGATTTGAGTGCGATGATCAAACTTTTTATGGTTAATTTATTAAAGTTGATTTTTATTATACCAATTAATTAAATAATTAAAGTGTGCTAGCAATTGAGTAGCAAATGTTAAAGCTATTATATGTATCAAGAACTAGAGGTAGAAAGCATTGTATGCAGTATAATTTCTGTTTAGGTATGTTAATATCATGTACCTCCATAAAAATACAAAAAATAAACTTATAAACAACCAATAATCAACTACAAAATCAATATCTGATCAACCAAAAACAACTTAAAAAATTCTTAAGATATGCCACCATCTCTTTGAAACTACAATACTTTAGAAGCATTAACGCTAAAATATGCAAAAATTAACAATTAACCACAAAATATCAATAACAAACCTGTAATCAACTAAAAAAACAGGCGATATTTTAGTAATACTAATGCTAAAGTACGCAAAAATTAACAATCAACCCATAATCAACTTGAAATTAACCTGCTATCAACCAATAATATACATATAATTAATTACAAATCAATTTCTGATCAATCAAAAAGACAACCTAATTATCAAATATTCCATCATCTTTTTTAAATTACAATATTTTAGCAATACTAATATTGATTCTTAGTTTACAAATGAAACAAAAAAAAAATTAAAACACATGCAAAAAGTTCAAAAAGGTAACAAAAAACTAACCAAAAATATAAAATAAGATAATCCATCCCATACATAAACTGACTATTAAAAACATACAAATATTTAAAAATATTACATAATAAAATATTAAATAAAGAGACTAAAACAAAAAAAAAATTAGCCAACAAGAAATTTTTTTAAATAGTTTAAATTTAAATTGGAATTAATAAATTACCACTTAAATAATATATTTTTTAAAAAATATATTTAAAATTATAAAATTAAATATTTGAACAAATTGATCGAGTATTATAATTTTTGAATGGAGTTTAGTTTGGTATTCAAATTATTTGAGATCAACTAATAACACCCCAAATTAAAAAGACAAGAAAATAAAATAAAATCAATAAATTAAAATTGCAATTTCTCTCTACTTAATTATTTCTAGAAATTATAGACTTGATCTACATTTTATTTCATAAACATGACTAACTCACTATTGAAAAAATAATATAAAAATAAAAAATAATTATATGGAAAAGAAAAGTTGAGAAAACATTATACAACAATAAAATGATATAAAATCAATTAACATATACATCAAATCAACCAAACATCAACCAATTGTATAAACAAAATAAAACAAATATATACCCAAAATAAAAGAAAAGTTAGTTTATGTGATATTTAAATGGTGGAATTTCCATGACATAATCAAAGTAATCCATCTTTATGGATAAGCATTGATATTTTTTTTCTCCTTTTTATTTATTTCTTCAATTTTTGTCCCTTGATTAATCAAAATCCTACTCGACCGTGTCCTTATTAATAACATAATCATTGAATTTAAATCTCATTTGGAGTTTAGTAATTTTAAAACAATTTAAGGTTTTTCCACATATATTTTAGTAAAATTTTAAATTCTTATGTATATTTTTTATTTCAAAAAATATTAATTTTGTATTTTAATTTATAAAAAAAGAAACATTTTTAATAATACACAATAAAGAGTATATGACATGTATATTCTAGATATATGTGAACTATATGATAATACAATTCTTACTCACTTCTACATACATTATGATTTAAATTCTATTTTTTCCTTCCTTTATATATAGAAATGAAACAACAATCAACCTGTAATCAACTATAAATCAACCTATGATCCACAAAAAAAAAAAAAAAAAAAAAATCAGTATTTTAGAAATTCTAATGCTAAAATAAGCAAAACCAACAATCAACCTATAATCAACATGCAATTAACCTGTTATCAACCAATAATCAACTTGTAATATACCACAAATAAACCTTTAATCAACCAAAGAAAAGCCTAATTCTCAAACTATTCCATCATCTCTCTCAAATTATAACATTTTAACAATACTAGCGTTGAATCTAAGTATACAAATGAAAAAAAAAAAAAAAACTAAAAACACACGCAAAAAATTCAAAAAGGTAAGAAATAAACCAACAAAAAAATAAAATTTATTAAATTAAGATAATCCATCCCACATGTAAACAAATTGTTAAACATACACATCAAATCAACCAAATATATAAACAAAATAAAGCCAATATGTACCCAAAATAAAAAGAAGAGTTAGTTTATTTGATATTTAAGTGGTGGAATTTCTAAGGGATAATCAAAGTAATCCAACTGTAATGACAAACATTTATATTTTTTTCTCCTTTTTATTTATTTTTTCAAGCATTTAGTAATATATCAGCTTTTATATATAACTAAAATTTAAAAATATTGTTGACACTTGAATTATTATACAAAATTACTGATGGAAGCAAATGAAATTTATTTTTAATATTTTAATCATCAAAATTTCAAAACAATTTAATCATGCTCTTAAATTGTTTCTAGAAATTATAGATACATACACTTGGCACATAACTAACCACTTGACATGTATAGGTGTTGAATACAGTAGTTACATATTTAGCAATGAATCATTACTAACCACTTGATACAATTAATTTTAGAACCACTTCTTTGTAAATTGTCTAACAGGTATTGAAGTTGTTTTCAATTCATTTGTTAAGTGATCATTATCTTTATTTTTTTTATAATCATATATTATATAAAACAAATTAATCTAATCATAAAGTATTTACGAGCTGATCAAAAAACAATTTAAATCTATCTACCACTGTAAACAAATTGGTGGCAATGAGAGGATTACCAAATTTCATCGTTGCTGGCACTGCCATTGAGATGTAGACCAAGACAATGGAACCTAACGTAGATTTTCGGTAGTTTGGTGGCAGTAAGAGAGAATGGCTTCGATAGCCAATGAAAAAGTAGATGGATCAGATGCTTGTGATAATATTTTGGACAATAACATAAAAAATTAAAACAAAAAAAAAAAGGAACAACGTATAAAAATAAAATTGAATTACCAAAAAAGTTAAAAAAAACAGAGGTATAAAATAATTTTTTAAAAAACAAGAATAGACGGTGTAATTTCCCCTTCTTTTTATCATTGGGTTGGATTTTGAGTTTGATTCCTACTTCAAAATACAGTCACCATGTGTTCTTTTCTTTAATTATGAAATAAATTTCGACTAAAATTTAGACATGCATATAATTATATCACTCATTCTAAGATTATTAATAAAAGTCATTGATAAATATCATTTTATATATTTTAATGAATATTTAGAAGCATAAAATGGGGTGCAATAGAAGGGACACTAATCAATCAACAACACTTAATTTATTTTAAATTAATGTTTAATATGGTTGACTGGAAAGAGTGAATGAATTAAATCTGCTGAGTTGTGGTATGAGCAGTTGAAAAAAAATAAATGGAGTAGAGCAAGATCTTGATCTACTTTATTTACCTTTTTCAACGAGTTATGCACATGCAACCAGTCTATATAAAAGTAGCAAGAGAGATGAATTTTTGGTCAACAAGTTACCGTAAAATAATGACTCAACCTGACAAAGTATGAGAAGGCGTTTAATGAATGTATGGAGCCCTGTCCATGGCCATATCTTTTGCTATCTTCTTCTTCCCTAAAATTTAGTCAATTTCCTGGCACATCTTAAAAATCCCAGGACAATTTTCTTCATATGGACTAACTACACACATTATAGAAATCCCAACCATTAAGAAGGCCAAAAATTGTCTCTAACATTTAAAAGAAAATAACTTATTTTAATTAAAGTCCAATCCAAAAACCAACTTCACCACTCTTAGTAAAATCATTTGCCCAATTTTTCTATTTCTCCAAAAGTGGCTCCTTCTTATCATCCCATGTGCTGAGCCTATCTTTGGCAATATGCACCTGAAATTCGATTAAAAATCACAACAGTTAGTATTAGCTAAAAAGTAATGAATCTGCCATTAATTTGTACTTTTGTCTTTGGAAAAGAAGCCCCAACTTGATAGCGATCGGATGGGGTAGATACAATGGATAGTTGACATGATAGAAAGCAATTATTGCTCGTGTAATCGAACAATAGTGATCTATAGCTGCCCTTCTGGTTATGGGTATTTTGAAAAAGAAAGCCAAAACCAAAAGATTGTGCGGTGACTATTTCTCTAATTTAGAGAAAATTATCCAATATATTTGGTACATATAAAAATAATGCATTTTACATTTATAACAAATGAAATAACATTCGAAATTATGAGAAACAAATTTCATACTTTTATTTTATAAAATATATAAATACATTAATTTCATATGTATCAAATGATTTTTTTTTTTATTTTATTTCCCGTTATATGGTTGACAAAGATAAATTAACAACTTAATTTATTTACCTCTTTATCCCAGTCTGTTCTATAGGTGATCCATATCAGTATCACTGTTTGCAAGAAAGTACCTCCAATCATTCCTGTCCATATTCCCTAACAATTCAAAGGATTAATGAAAATGGGTTAGGGTTTTCTGATACAGGAAAGAAATGAATGAACAATATTAATTGACACCGATAATACCTTGACACCAAGGTCAAACACAAAGCCAAGAATTGCTCCTAGTGGAACACCAACAATGTAATAACATGCTACATTAACATATGCCACAAGTGCTTGCCATCCACATCCAACAGCCACACCTTCAAAGATTGGATTCAAAGCAGAATTTTAGATACAGAAATAAAACAAGCACGTTAGTTAACTTTGTTTATTGAATAATTCTTTTTATAATTGATGTATTTATGATGTACTAGGAATGGGTTCTAATTACTGGCATTATTTAGATTTTAGAATAACAAATTCATGAACAATTGTTTCTCATTTTCATAAATTTTAACACTCTCTTTTAGCGTTTGATTTGACTATGCTTGAGATTTGAACTCATAATCTCTTAACTTTGGAAACAACTTGATACATCTGAATCAAAGTTTATTGATTTTAGCATAATTTTTATGATAAAAGAATCAGATAAAAATTGAGTGAAAATCTTACCAGATAAAACGGGTTGGATACCATTGAGAATGAGAGTAACGGCTAAATAGGGGCTGAGCTCAGAGACAGCTTTGGAAACTACTTCACCTTCAGTGAAACCATAGCTGATAACATCGCGAAGCACCAGAACAAGAATGGCAGCAATCACAGAAATTACAAAAGAAGATGAAGTCACTATAATAACCGAAAAGGCTGCTGATTTTGGATGTCCAGCTCCTAGTTCATTGCTCACTCTCACACTGTTAATTTGTTATTAAAACAAACATTATTACTCATAAAATTGATTAGTGATAATATATAAAAACTTCTTGAAAGCGAAGAAATATTTACCTCGCAGCAGCATTGAATCCAACAGCAATCATGTATACCCATACAGATATTGTCAAGCTGTAAGAAACATTAGATCGCAAAATGTTTAACATATACTTCAAAATCAAGAGAATTTTAATTTCGAAAATGACTTACCAAATGGAGAGAGAATCCAAAGCGACCTCAGCGTTTTTAAGCAACCCAGCAATGAGGACTAGTACCTGGAAATACCAGGTTTCCAAGCATAACATTACAGCAGAAGCAGCAGACAACTTGAAGAAACTCCAAAGACCAGTAAAGGCCTGCCAGCTAAATCCTTGCCATGTGTGCTTACACCTTTCGCTAGTTACAATGTAAACAAACTGAGCCAAAACCATGAACCACCAGGAGAAACTGAGGATCAAGGCTGCGCCTAGCAAACCCCAGTTAAGCTTGTAGACTGCAACCCAAGTCAATAAAAGGTGCAAAATAAGTCCAGCCAATGATATGTATGCACTTGGAGCAATTATGCTTTGTGCTTGCATGAATTTCTGGATGGGGAAATTAGCAGCATAAGCAAAAATCTGAGGGATTAATCCAAATACAAAAAGTTCAGCTGCACTTGCTATGTTGCTTGGTTCACCCAGTAAAAGCAAGATTGGCTTGCAAAATACATAGATCAATGTTAGAGGGATCCCTGTTGCCATCAGGAGAACCGTTGATCTTTGCAGATATATTCCAAGCATTTCATATTTGTGCGCTCCATATGCTTGCCCACATAAGGTTTCAACTGCACTTCCCATTCCAAGCTACAATTTTTTTTCAAGAAAAACAATAAGGGAAGTAATATCAAATTAATCAATGCACTAGTCCAGTAATGGAGTACCTATATCTTGCTATGAAACTAAATAGAATTTTCCGTGATTCTCATAATTAATTAACAAAACAATTAATAGTTCAGTAATGGAGTCTTACCATGACCCCATAGGCGAAGACCTGGATACCAGTGTTGCCAAGAGAAACAGCGGCCAGTTGAAGATTTCCAAGATGGCCAACGTAGATCTGAGTGGACATGGACACCACATTATTCAGCAAGTAGACAATCACTGCAGGAGCTGCAAGTTTGAAGAGCAATTTTAGTTCAACCCATGTAGCTGATCGGAATCTCTTAATCGGTGATGACTGGGTGTCTGTTAGTATCTCTTCTAGCTCAGAGCTCACTCCCTCATGGCCTGAAATTTGAGGGTTCATTTTATTTTCCTTATAGAGTTCAGTCCAAAGGTTTTACTCTTTATCGAAATTAAGTCTAAAGTCACATTCGATTTATAGATAATTTTTCCCTTTGTTTTCTTATAACGAAACTACTGTGTGTGTGTGGTCAATAGAAAATTAGAAAGTAGGTCGGCTAGCCAATGTGAATCGGTCATGGATTTATGGGGAGTGATGAATATCATTTATTTAGAAAAAAATAATAGTCCTATCCATTATGAACTTTGGAAGAGAAGGCATTATTACAAACAAAACATAAGTAATAATAACTTCACACTAGAGGCAGAGTTAGATGAAGATTTAAAAAAAACGTGTTTCATGAGGTTGGTGACAAATTTTTCTTTTTTTTAACAAGGAGACAGTATCACAAGCAGTACTCAAGAGGGTTATATATAAATATAAAAAATTTTAATGTTAAAGAAATAAAAATAAAAAAATTTAATTAGGGGAAAATATGAAAAAAATATAAAAATTTAGAAATAAGAAAATATGAAAAATATAAAAATTTAAGGGGAAGAATATAGAAAACTTAAAAATTTTAGGTGTATTTTGGAAAAAAGTTATGGGCTCGGTGTGTCTGCCATCTATCACGAACTTACGCGCAGACTATATATTTGTACTGAAATTAAGAGATTCTTAAATGAATAGAATCCTTTTATGATAAAAGAAAAATTATATATATTAGACTTGTTCGTTGATTGACTCAAAATTTTAATTTGTAAATAAAATTAACAACCATAATTTGGTTTAGTACCTAATAAAAAAACAATGGAACGGATAAATTTTTTAAAAAATTTAATACTAGTATGATATCTAAATATGATCATAGGACTAGTTTGAACTGTGAACTAAACTGAAATTAACTCAAATCAAATTTAAAATTAAACTGATCAATGATTTTGATTTATAAATAGGACAATCAAACCAAAAATTTAAATACCAGTTAAAGATTTTGAGATGAAAAAATAATCAGAATTAGATTGGACCAAATTGTTCAAACATATATATATATATATATATATTGGATTGCAAAAACATGAAACTATAAATAGGCTGCAAAACCTAATTAATTAAATAAAATTCTAAATGTAAGAAAAAAAAGATCCAAGCCTTTTTTTTAATTTATTGTTAAAATAATTAATTACTATAAAAAATTACAAATGACCTTTATTTATTTATTTATTTTTAATTAATTAATTATAGCTTTAAATCATTCAATCAATGTATTGTAAATTATATTTATATATATTAAAAACAATTATCTTCAAATTAGCTCAAAACTCAAAAAAATCTTAAATTTTTAATACATTAACATTTTAATTTTTTAAATAAAAATAAATTAAACTCCACAATTCTTCATATTTATTTTTATAATTTTTTAAATTATTCTAACCGAATCGAAACTGTAATCATAATGATGAGCATAATTTAATAAATATTAATAGCCCTTAAATTTATTTTTTGTTGTTCATTTATTAAATAAATATTTTTATTTAATGATATTTTTATGAAATAGGAAATAAAATGGTGAAAGCTTGAAAATTGAGTAAAATTATAGTCTTTTACTTGCATAAATAATAATAATAATAATAATAATAATAATAATAATAAATTTTGTGAAAAAAATAATTTTTCAATAAAATCAATTAAGCAATTTTCTTTTCTTTTGAAAAATGACACCATCTTCAAATGTACAATGGAGACGAAAGAGCTCACCAACCATCCTTATGCAAGCCAATCAAGGAAAACAAAGGATTCAAATATCAAAGTCATACATTTGATACTAAAAATGAAAATTTGCAAAAATTCAAGTCATCACCAACCATCTTTATGCATTCCAACTAAGGAAAACCAAGAATTTAAATATCAATGTCATATATTTGATGCTAAAGAAGAAAAATCATTTGAAAATTGGTTTTTTCATCAACTTGTTATCTAGCCACTCATGCTTATAAATAGAAGGGAAATGGCTTAGCAAAAGAGTTTGGTGAGGGAAAGATTTGAGAAAATAATGAAGAAGTTGAGATTTCAATGTTAAGAATACAAATTGCTAAAATTGGTTCTTTTATTTATTTTGTTGTTTTAATTATGTCTTTCTAAGTTTTAATTTTACTAAAGTGGATAATGAAACCATGTTAGATTATTAATTTTTATTATGTATTGATTCTAAATATTTTGCAATTTAATATTTATGTTTTTGGTTTCATTTGATAATATTCTTTCATCAATTCTATCATGTATTTTTTTTTTTTTGTATGGAAAATTATCTATACTTAGTTTTTATTGAAAGAAAAGTAATTTTTTTGATTATGTGTTTTCCATTAAATTATATGCATATAATGTTTAGAAATTACACTTTTGAAGTGAAGCAAAATCTATTTGAAAATTTAATAAAATTGAGCTTAGTGATAAAATTAATAGAAAATAAAAAGATTGATTTCTAAACTATCTTCTAAAAAATTAGAATCAATACATTATAAAAATTATTAATTAAACATAAGTGAATTCTGAAACCTTGGTAATATTTTATCTGAATTTTATTTCACAAATTCAATTACCTTTAATTGTATTATTTTGATATTTCTACTTTACATCTCTTTATCATTATCTAAAAAAAAATTATTTGGAACTAGGTTAGAATTAAATTAATGTGATTTAATTAAGATTTTCTATAATTATTTTCATAACTCTCTCCATGGGAACGATATCGTTACCACTTATATACAGAATTAGTGATTTGTGTGCTTGTGAGTATAAATAAAATTTCACAACACATAACTAAGGGTAAGCATCGATCGATTTGGTTTTCAAACCGACCCAGCTAAACCAAAAAAACTAAATTTTTTAGTATTCAAAACCAAACCAAACCATTTTTTATGTAAAACCAAACCAAACTGAAAAAATCAGTTCGGTTCGGTTTGGTTATGTTAAAACCGAATTTTGAAAAATGGTAGGTTTATGTAAAATAATATATTAAATAAATATATTTGCTTTTTTATAGCTATTTTTTAATATAATGAATAATCTTAATTTAAAATAAATAAATTGAATCTAATTCTAATTAATATTAAAGCACAATAAAATGTTTATAATTTTCTTTTGAAAGAATATTACTATTTATAACCTTCTAATAATTAAAGTAAGCCCACTAATCACAATATCATACAAAGATTGTATGCCAAATTAAATACTAAAATAATTACATTTACCATATAATTAGGCATAAATTATGCATAATCAATGGAAGTAATTTTTTAAAATAATAATAAAAATATGAAAATTAAATATACTAAAATAATTACATTTACCATATATGACTACTCTTGACTGTATGGGAAATAATTTTTTATATATGGTAAATGTAATACCCTGAATTTTCATTTATTTTATAAAATCCTATTTTTGTACAGAATTGTATTATTTTATTATTTTCTTTATTAAAACAAAAATTGAAGTTATATTTTATTAAGTTTTTTATATTCATACGATTTGAAGATGTATTATTAATTTTAAATTTTACTTAAATATTATATATGTATATGTAATTGAGGAAAATATTTTATATATTATTATGAAAATATTTAATTAATTGGAGTTTATCTTACAATTATGAAAATTTTATAGAGATTAATTATATATTAATTAAGGTTTGTGATTGTGATGATGATGATTATTATTATTATTATTGTTATAAGAATTGTTATATATATATATATATATATATATATATATATATATATATATATATATATATATATATATATATATATATATATATATATATATATATATATATATATATATATATATATATACTTATGTTAAAATGAAATGAAGAATGAGTGGGATGGAGGCGCATCTGATTGGTTGGGAAATAGCCAGCCAATCAGATGGCTAAAATTGATAGTAGCAGAAATGGAGAGAAAGAGAGAGAGAGAGAGAGAGAGAGAGGAGGGCTGTGGTGCTAGAGAGCCTTGTCCAGCTGGCGATGGGCTGCACCGTCACCTCCAGCAGCTAGCCCACAGTCTAGCAATTCTAAGGGAACCAACAGCATCTCAATCAAGCAGCAGACGGCGGCGCACGAGCAGTGAAGAGCTTCACCAGCGTCGAATCTTCAACTATAGATTCCAGTGGCCAAATCGAACGAGACTTATGCCATTCGATTCCTCACTTAGCGAGCTTTCGATCAATACCTATCACGTCCCTTAAGGCTAGCCAAAAGTAGAGATTGAAGTTATAGAAGCTGAACCTTTGAGTGTGTTTTCTAGTGAAACGGTGACATATGGCGGCAAGTAGTGGCCATTTTCAAGCTCCTAGCATCGAGGTGAGCCTAGTGGTGTGAAGATCGCCTTAATCCGCCACTAACAACGGCAGCGCATGGCTAGCTGGCAATGCTCCGGTGTTGGCACATGGGATGATGTGTGGACCTAGACCCAGTAGCTCCGTCTCGTCATTCCTATGCGATTCTCGACGTTCATTCAATTAGAAATTGCGAGGGTAAACCCAAATCTCTTGAATTTCAATATATTTTGAATTATATTATTGGATTTAATTAGTAATTGATGATGATTTTGGTTATGCTTGTTGTTGAATTGTTATGGTGATGGGAGGACTCAGGAGAGGTCACTGGAGTTGTATTGGATTATGTTGACTGGCGAGATTCTTTTAGAAGTGTTGTGTTCTTTGTTAATTTTTGGATAATACCGAGTTTAGGGAAGATTCTGCGTAAATTCTGGCAAGAATCTCAATAGTCATTCAGTTATATCTTGATAAGTGAGTTGTTCATATTCTAATAGTATTGTCTGTTGTCAATGTCGATATCTTCGGCATTTTGCCCGATTCTAAGGGTTGCACTTCTAAGGGAGAATCGGCCAAGAGTGTCATCAACTATGTGAGTGATACCCCCTAATATATTATTCTTTATTCTCATACATTTGCATTTACTGTATGTGTATGTATATATATATATATATATATATATATATATATATATATATATATATATATATATATATATATATATATATATATATATATATATATATATATATATATATATATATATATATATATATATATATATATATATCTACATAGATACATATTAACATTTGAATGTGGTTGATGAATCGATATTTGTTATTACATAACAGTTATAGTTGATGGAGGGGATCAGGAGGATATAGTACCACTTATGACGTATGAATATAATTATGATTATGATTATAATTAGATTGAGAAGACGAGCTATGACTAGTGGATGCTAGCCGGTCTGCTCATCGCCATTGCCGCTGTCAGTAAGGTCAAGTCTGCATAGTACAGACCAGTGTCGACCGAGCCCATTGGATACAAGAGAACTTATTGAATTAAGAGAGCCATGATAGGGGGATCGGCTCCCCATATTGATTATTAGTGTGGTACTGTGGACTGTATCTCATCCTTGGTTACTTATGTGATTTATTTATCTTTGTGACATGTTGCACTGACGTGAACATTAAATACATGTTTATAGGACACCTGTTTAATATATTAACTAGTATTATTCATTGAGTCGAACGCTCATTCATGTTCAAATTATTTTTTTCAGATCATGGAATGAGCTTATGAAGAAAATTATAAATTGAGTTAAACTGTCATTTGCTTTTCAGCAGTAGTCTGTATTATTAAGTACTGAGTTATGTAAATAATATGTGTATAATTATATTAGTACTCTAGAACTTTGCAATATTACTCTTGAAATTTATATTCTATTTATTATCAGTTATTATATATTCTAAATTGAAAATTGTTTGTTAAGCAGAAACTAATAAAATGTTAAATAATATTTTTGATATGACAATGATGATAGCCAATGTGGCTTAGATTTAAATGTTGTCTATTTGGATTTGCTTAACGTATAGGTATATAGCCCTATTGTATGATGGTTTGTCGTATAGTGTGATGTCAGACTTACTACGAATATTAGTAGCCACATGCATCACCCATGTTCTTGTGCCGGTCACGTGCTCTCGGGTTCAAGGCGTAACAATAAATAAGGAAATTAAATATTTTATAATAATAATAATAATAATAATAATAATAATAATAATAATAATAAATCCAATTGATTTGGTGTATAATTTGCTATTAATCTCTATAATTTTAGCATTCATCTTCCCTTTTCAAATCACATTATTTTGAAAATTAAATATGGTAAATAAGGAAATTAAATATTTTATAATAATAATAATAATAATAATAATAATAATAATAATAATATCAATATTAATATTAATAAATCACATTGATTTACTACACAATTTGCTATTAATCTCCATAATTTTAGCATTCATCATTCCTTTCCAAATTTAGGCATCCGTCAATTTAATAAATAAAAATATTATAAAATAATTAATATCAAATATTGAATCAATTTATTTTATAATATTATGCTATAATATGTTTTATTTTTTAAACAATATATAATAATAATAATAATAATAATAACAACAATAAACTATTTGGTTCGGTTAAGTTTATTTGGTTTTTTGCACTAAAAACCGAATGAAACCTAAATAACTGAATTTTTTTGCACTTAAAACTGAAACCAAACCGAACCAAATTGATTAATCGGTTCAGTTTAATTTTTTTGTTTGAACCGAATAATGCTCACTCTTAATCATAACCATATTCGAATCGGAAAAAGAACTATATGAACTATGAATCAGAACTAAATGTAGGGTTTAAGTGGTCAGTTAAGAATTGATATTTAAAAAGGTTGAAATCAAATAGGATCAAGTCAAAACCATGGTTCTGAACCGTTGCCCATCTTAAGGCCAGTTTCAGCATTTTGAAAGCCCTAGATAATTCTAAAAAATAAGGCATCAATATATATATATGTATCTGAAATTCAATTAATTTAATAAATGTCAAATGCAATATAATAATTAATTTTTAAATATAAATAAATTATTATCATCAAGAGCTAATAAATTAACTCCAGCTTTTTTTTTTTTTTTGGCGATAAGAGTCAATATTTTTAATAATAATAAAATGTAAAAAATATAACATTGAGATGCAACCTACCTAAACTAGTAGGCTATTCTAAGTACACTCAAGAAAACTATAAACATCTAAATGAGATATGAAAAAATTTTAGGAATCTTAATACAATACCAACTATAATTCATAACCATAAGCCACACTTAAAACAACAAATGAAACCAAATAATACATAATTAAATCTAAAAAGAAAAGTTAATATTCTTCTCGCTTGGACGTTTACAAGACGAGAAAGAGGAAAAACTTTTAAAATTTATTTACCAATAAATATGTATTATTTCTAATTCATAAAATTTTATTTTATTTATACATGAAATAAATTTCATATTTTTGTTATTTTTTAACTAAGTTTGCCTGGCTTTATTATGGCAATTAACAAAACTAAACACAAGTGGATAAATATTTGGCCTCTTTAAATTGCTACGTAAGATAAGTCTAAGTTAGATATATTTAGAATTTAATTTAAACAGTATTTAAGGAGCATTTTTCAATCACTAAAGTTAATTTTATCCAATTTAAAAAATTAGCTCTATATTATAAAAACTCTTAAAAAATAATTATTAAAAATATATGATCCTATTAACAAGGAAGTCCTAAATAGCTGCTTGGATGGCCTTTTCTGAAAATCGGGTCTGACCCGTCTCTACTTGTACCTACTAAAAAAACAACGGAATGGTCTAAATGAATAGTTATATAGGCAGACAACTAAACCGAGTTTCCATATAATCGGAGATCATAGCTTTGTCAATTGTCAAGCGAAAGATTGAACTTTCACATGCCAAATTAATTATTATCTGCCGACCACAAGGACAATTTTTTTTTTTTTTAGCATAGAGGAAATTATTTAGGTTAAATTTAAAAAATTATTAATTTTTTTATATTATTTTAAATATTAATATTCCGTTTTTATTAATTCTTTATTTTGTATATTATGATTTGCGTGTTAATTTAAAAATTGAATTAAATCTGCTTGTAATAGACTACTATATGTATAAATATTATTAACAAAGAATTTCTTTTTTTTTTTTTTGAACTAAATATCTATTATTCCATATAATATAAGATATAATAAAATGATTGTGATTAGTTTGAGATGAATTATGTGATTTAGCCAATAAGTAAACAATTAAAAAATCATATACGTCATAAAAATAATTACCAATATAGTCATATAATTTGAATAACATATACTCTCTTCATTCTGAAAAAAGTGACCATTAAAAAAGTTAATTTTATTCATAAATAAATGACTATTTAACAACTGAATAAAAAAAGATAAAATGACTAATTTATCATTTCATTTTCTAAGTATGAGAGATATGTCTTTAATTTATACTGCAATTAATAGGAATCTTTTTGACAACTTATGATAAAATTATTACTACCTTAAAAATAGTGATTTTTTTTTAATGGCCATTTTTTTTAAAATAAAGGGAGTAATTTGAAAAACATATTTTCCAAAATAACTAATCACATTGTAATGAGTTAGAGTTGTAGCAACACCTTCATCAATATTACATACAGTGTAATGTAAGGAATAGAGTTGGTTACTTATTGCATAATTAATAATTTTATTATTTAATAATTAATAAAATTTTAAGAAAATTTTTTGTATTTATAAATTATTAGAGAGAATATTTAGCAGTAAAATATTAAATATAAAATATGTGATTTATCTTTAGTGTTTGGTACCCTCTTATATTTAATATTTAATAAATTAATAATTCTATTAATTAATAAAGTTTTGAGGAATCAACTTCGATCATCATTAGATAATTAATAATTCTATTATTCAACCATTAATAAAATTTGAAGAAAATTCTTTATATTTATAAATTGTGAGAGAGAATATTTAGAAGTAAAATATTACAATATAGAATATATGATTTATCTTTAATGTTTGGTACCCTCTTATATTTAATATTTAACAAATTAATAATTTTATTAATTAATAAATTTTTGAGGAATCAACTTCGTTCCTCATTGGATAATTAATAATTCTATTATTCAATAATTAATAAAATTTGAAGAAAATTCTTTGTATTTATAAATTATCAGAGATGATATTTAGAAGTAAAATATTAAAATATAGATTATATGATTTATCCTTAATGTTTGGTAAATTTAGAATTTTATACTTGAAATTTGAAAATATGAAATAATATATAAACTATGCTAAAAATGAAGAAATATTAACAATAATATTTACCAATATTATTCATATTATTATGGGCATGAAATGATTAATTTGTATTAAATAATAAATAATGGGCTCAACCATAAAACAAAATAGGGGAGTTCTATTTCTAATCCCCATTCTCTTAAAATTTAATAAATTAAATTATTTATATACTCTAAGTAAATTATATTTTTCACCATTATAACTTATGTACAATCCTTTTTTATACAAATATTCACAACCCCTTGCTTGCGCGCGCCTACCGCTCGCTTGGCCCGTTGTTGGCTAGGCTTCTCGCCAATTCCCCATGTCTCGCGCAGGCAGGCTGCGCGTTGGCATGTTGCTGCGCTCAATGTGCGCACTGGTTGGCCTACCGTGTCAACCTTGCGTAATTCTCATAGATTGGCGCTAGGCTGCGCCCGTTTCTGCCTAGGCAAGGCTTATTCATTCCATTTCCTCGCCAATTGTTTGTCCGTCAGTCAGTTTGTTGCCAAGGTGAAGCTGCCTTGGCCAATTGTTGTGGGCTTGGTGCGTAGCACCACCCGCGGGACGTAACATTTGTCTCTCAAACTCATGTCTCAAATAGATGAATTGCAACAATTAAGTTTTTAAGAAATTTGATTCTATAGAGATGGAATGATCGCCTTCTCGAGCTCAACTCCATTACGTCTAACCTCGATCACTAAGTCACCTATAAGGATCTATAAGAGTTGATAATGTAATTTGATGCTGATTGTGATGGGTTCATCGATTTGGTTAGACCGTGGCGACTATGGTAATTTCAAGATTTGATAGGTTTCTTACTTTTCATTTTTGTCGTTGTTTTTGGAGTTTCTTTATTTTGATTTAGAATTTATTTTTGACACAACATTATGGAATATCAACATTGGGTTTCTAAAATTTTCTTAGAATTTGAAATTAACTAGCACTTAAATTAGATTTTTTGTAGTTTTTCTTCTTAAACAGATTGAAATCCATTATTATTGTACATTTCAATTTGTTAGTTTTTTATTTTTTTTATTTTCTCTATTTTTCACTAGCACCTTTTCAAAAATACAACTCGCTTTTCTTGCGCGTGAATGAAAATGCACTGCTCACTAGATAAATAGAGATTAAATAATTTTAATTTGCCAAGTTCAAATATTAAAATTGATTAAATTAAAAATTGAGAAGGTAGAGTGACTAATCATAACAAATTTAGGGATAAAATATGCATGCGGCCTTTTTATTTATATTTAAATATGTAAAAAATTAAATTACAAGAGATTTAAATTATATGTTAAAAAAATAATTTTGATTAAAGAAAAAACGTTAAATAACACGATAGTGATTCTAACTTTCTTTTATTTAAAATGAAATGATTATATTTAAAAATTTTGACCTATGTATTCGATTCTTTTTGAATTTGATTAATAAAATGAAGGATTTTATTATGATTATAATTCATTACATAACTCATAGAATTAATTGAATAATAGAAAAAAATTTCAAAATATTTCGTTGTACCCTAATAAATATTTTTTAAAAAAATATATTTTTTAAAATTTTTTAAAAAAGAATTTTACCTATAGATTATCAACAGAATGCTTTATTTTTTTAAAAAATAATTTACAAAACTATAGATAAATTACTAACATAATATGCACTTGCGAAATAATTTATTTAAAATTTGCCAACAAAAATTTCATCCATAAATTGTCTCCTTAAAAAAAAATTTGATAATATAAATTATTTTATCCAAAATATAAAAATAATTTATTGATAGGATTTTTGTGGTATAATTACCGACTATTTTTCTAATTATATTACTCATTCCGTTTCATAATATTTGTCGTCTTTAAAAAAAAAATTTGTTCCAATTTATATATTGTTTTAGAATTTCAAGAAGATAGTTATTATTTTTTTCAATTTTACTCTTCATTTATTTTTCACTAAACATTTTGCATTAATTTTTTTTTTTTTTACATCAAAATCAATAAAAAATAATTTAGTATTTTTATCTTAGAATTATATTAATTTAATAACTTTATTAATTTATGTGTAGAATTCTTAAATGATAAATATTATAGAACAGAATAAGTATTGTAGTATTCTGTCGGTAAATTATTTTACCGACAAGTTTAATATCGATTAAATTTTTTTATAAGTAATTTATCGGTATACATATTATCGATGAAAAAATATAATTTAACAATAAAATTTTTAGTCCGTAAATTATTTTTTTTTTAGTGTAATAAATTGGAGTCCAATGTTATATATATATATATATATATATATATATATATATATATATATATATATATATATATATACACAATATTTAATGTTAACTCGGCACTAAATGTTAATATTAATTAGGATTCGGTGATATGACAATAAAAATATAAAATTTTTGAATTAGAAAATAAAAAATAGGAAGATGAAGACAGTGTTCATAACTTCATTTGCATTTGCGGCGGGACAAATGGAGACGTCTCAGTCTCAATAATCATCCCCTTTTTAGTTTAAAAAAAAAAAAAAAAAAAAAACGTGTGCGCTTAGCAAAGCATGCATTAATTAATTGATACATAGAGTGGTTGTCAGTCTCAGCACATCTTTATAAAAGCAACGAAATCTCACCATCTCTTTGAATTATGACTTACACCGAAATTCTCATTTTAAGGCTAATGTTTGCCTCTTTTTATTCAACTATTAGGAGAAGAAATTGATAGCTGATTTCTACTCGATAATCTTGTAAACAATTAAATTTCATTTTTAATTAGAACATAGATCTCAAAATACTTGGTGAACTTAAATGTCTAAATTTTTTTCCGCCAAATAAATGTCTAAATATTTAATAATATTAATACATGTCAAAAATTCCTAAAATTTTCCAAATATTTAGGTTCTTATTATTTTTCCAAATATTTAGGTTCTTATAATTCACATGTGGAAAATATTTTTTGAATTAATTTTTGCATTAAATATTTGATAATATTAATACATTTCACTATAAGAAAATCATAGTTTACTGATAAAATTTACTGATGGAAATAATTTTATTAGTAAATTTATTAAATTATCGATAAAATACCGACGACACATGAAAATTTTCTTTTCTTTTTTTTTTAATTACCAACAAACTACCAACGGTTTACTAACAAAAAATTACCAACTATCAAATTTCGTCACTAAATAACGTGCAAAAAAATAGTGCAAAAAATTAGCAATAATTTACCGACAAAAATTTTGGTCGATAAATTTACCGACAAAAATTTTAGTCAATAAATTAAAAGCAAATTTTTTTTAGTTCAATTATAAAAACTTTCTAATTTACTGACAATATTATTCCGTTGGTAAATTTACCGACTAAATTTTCAGTTGGTAAATTAAAGAATAAAATATTTTTTAATTTACCGAAAAAAATTTTGAAATTACTGACTAAAATTTTGGTCAGTAAATTTACCGACCAAAAGTTTAGTCAATAAATTAAAAGACAAAATTTTCTTTAATTCAATTATAAAAACTTTCTAATTTACCGAAAATATTATTCCATCGGTAAATTTACCGACCAAATTTTCAGTCGGTAAATTAGAGAACAAAATATTTTTTAATTTAACGAATTTTTTTTTGAAATTACCGACTAAAATTTTGGTTGGTAAATTTACCGACCAAAAATTTAGACGGTAATTTCAAAGGCAAAATTTTTTTTAATTCAATTACAAAAGGTTTCTAATTTACTTACAACATTATTCCGTTAGTAAATTTACCGATAAAATTTTCCATCGGTAAATTAGAGAACTAAATTATGTCCGTAAATTAGAGAACAAAATGTTTTTTAATTTATCAACAAATTAAAAAGCAAAATTTTCTTTGATTTAATTAAAAAATTTTTCTATTTACTGACAAAAATATTCTGTCACTAAATTTACCGACTAAAATTTCAGTCAGTAAATTATAAAGAATTTTTTTTTATTTACCGACAAAACAATCTGTTGGTAAATGAAAATTTTAGAGGGAAATTTCCCTTTAAATTTTCATTTGATGTAAAAAAAATTACCAACAAAAATTTAGTCGGTAATCAGTCGATAAATGAAAATTTTAGAAGAAAATTTTCCTCTAAAATTTTCATTTATTTTTTAAAAATAAAAAATAAATTATCTACAGAAATTTAATATATAATCTATTGGTAAATGAAAATTTTGGACGGAAATTTTCTTCCAAATTTTCGTTTGAAAAATTTACCGATGAAAATTTAATAAGTAATTAGTCGGTAAATGACATAAAAAAAATATAAAATGACTCATTCTCATCATTTTTTTTCACATTTCTTCTCTTTCCCTTTTCTTATCTTTCTCTCAGTTTATTCTCTCTATTTCTCACAAATAAAATTTCTTTTTGTTTCTTTCTCTTTTAATTATTTCTTCATTTTCTTTTACATCACTTAATATTTTCATACTCTTTAATACTTATATACTCTTTGTTTCATATTCTGTTTTTTTTTTCTATTTTATTTCTTTAATTTCAAACTCTTCAATATAAAAAATCTATTAAATTTATTTCAATTTTTTTTTATTTTTTAGTTTTTATAATTTATTATTTATTATAGCATAAAAAAGTGTTAATGTGATTTTTTAAAAAATAATTATTTGCTATCTTAAATTTATTTTTTTATTAAATTTTTTATACAAATTTAGTAAACAAAAAAATAAATTTAATAAATTATTTATCTTACCTTTTCTTTTTTACTCTTATTATTTTCTCTCTTAATTTTAGCTTCATTTCATTCTTTTTGTAGTTTTGAAATATAATTTTAATTTAGTTTTTTTAATTTAGTCATTTTTTATATTCTTTAGGCTTCCTAATTTATTTTATAACTTTTTATTACTTAATTTTCATGTTCACTCTAAAAATTTTAATTTTTTAAATTATTATTCTTATTTTTTGAAGAATATGTATTTTTTTAAAAAAAATAGAATTTTACCGACAGATTACCGACAAAATATTTTATTTTTTAAAAATTAATTTACAAAATTACCGATGTATTACCGATAAAATATTTACTTTTGAAAAATATTTATTTAAACTTTACCGACGAATTACTGACTATTTTTTTATTTTTAAAAAAATAAAAATTTACCAACAGATTACTGACTAAAAATTTAGTTAGTAATTTGTCTCCCCAAAAAAATTCCGATGATATAAAGTTATTTTACTAACAATATAAAAATAATTTACCGACTAAAATTTGGTCGGTAATTACCGATAGTTTTGTATTCAGTCGGTAAATTGTGTTACCGACAAACTAAATACTGATTAAATTTTTTTGTCGGTAAATAGTCGCTATATATATTACCGACTAAAAAAACATAATTTATCGACAAAATTTTTAGTCGGTAAATTATATTTTTTTTGTAGTGTTTGACACTTAAATGTTTAATAGAACAAATTATAAGAATCTAAATATTTCCAAAAAAGAAATACAAACCCTAAAGTGTAGTTTTTCCTATTTTCTTCTATTTTAAATGAAATGATGATATTTTATGAGTTGGATTACTATTTTTATTTTTACAAAATTATATTGTTACTTTGTCTTTGGGCGTAAGCTACAAGATAAGGGAAAAAGTAGAGGAAACAAGTATTAGAAAGTCAAGTTTGTGGCTTGGCACAGATCCTCCGTTATTAAGCAAGTGATTGTATTTTTGGATTAAAAGCTTGGACAATTCGAGTGGATTTAGAGAGTATTACAATTGTTTTTCCTATTTTATGGTTATGGCTCTTAATGGTTGGTCTCTTTTAAAAGGAACGACTGAATGTATTTAAGTTGTGTTCTGGCTTTAGAGATTGAAGTGAGTGGGTGATGGGATTGCTTTTAATTGATAGGACTTTATCATGTCATATTATAAATGAACATGTGATGACACATCTGCATATTCGTTATTAGGCGTGGAGTTTTGTGTTGATTTCTTGGAGGTGTTAGAGATTATTTGAGAAGTTTGAAAGAGATACTAGGGCAAACTCTCCTTGTATGCTGATCAAGCTAGTTTAGTGGTAAGGTGAACTACTGCAGTGGTGAGGTGGCTATAGGTGAGGTACATGTTGCCTATACAATCATTAAGTGATGAGATGAATGGACTTGTTTGTGGTGCTTTACGCATATTGACTGTTTGCAGCTTGGGTCTGGTGACTTTTAGAGATGTGAGGCCTATTATCTTTAGCTATAGCGTAAATCCTACTTGATATGGATGGCTCAATTGATGTAGCCATTTTTAGTCTTTATCAAAGGTTCCCTTACTTCGTTGGTGTAAAAGGCTAAGTATACAATCAAAGGAGCAATAATTGTTGGAGTTCCTTGTAAGGTTGACTGGTGAAGCGTTGAGTCTTATGTAGTTGTTGGAGCTTGCAGGACAGACTTGTTGATGACTCCTTACATGTATGTGCCAATTGTCTCTAGCATTATAATGATCATTGTAAAAACTAAGGAAATGATCATCTTGAAAACTAAGGGTGTTATCCTAGGATTTTAGAAATAGTTATCAGGTTTTTAAAGGATGCAATGGATGTAGATAGTTTTAGGAAATTTGATTAAGTCCGCCTGCAATAATAATTACCATTCTACTATTAAAATGGTACCCTATGAGGCTCTCTATAGAAGAAAGTGTAGATTTCCTATTTAAAGTGGGAGAGAAATTTATTGAAGGACCTAACCTAATTCAATATAAAAGGGAGAAAGTGCCTTCAATCAAGGAATGTTTAAAAGTTACCTTTGATTGCCAAAAAAGTAATGTTGATCTGAAGCAAAAAGACCATCAATTCACTGTGGATGATCATGTATTTTTAAAGATCACACCAATGAAAAAGGTTATGAGATTTGGCAAAAAGGGCAAACTAGATTCCAACATATATTGGTTCCTTTAAAATACTAGATCGAGTGGGAGAAGTCCCCTACCTTGTAAACTTTCCTCCAAATATAGATAATGTATATTTATTGTTCCATATCTCTATGCTTCATAGATATGTGTCAAATCCTTCTTATGTACTATAAAGCCAACTAGTAGAGTTGAAACAAGATTTGTCTTATGAAGATGTCCTAGTGGTGATTGTCGATAGGCTAACTCAAAGGTTGAGGAATAAAGAGATTTCAATGGTCAATGGAGGAATATACTTGAAAGACCAAACAAAGTATGGAAGTCAAATATCTTTACCTTTTTTATTCCGAAAATATCTCTTAAAAATTTAAGGAAAATTTTTTTTAGGAGGGAAGAATATAATACCTCAAGTTCTTCATTCTTGTAATTATGGAGATTTCAAATCTTATTTAAATGTATGTGGCTAATGCCACTATCATAAGCATCTAGAAAAAATTTAAATTAAAGAGTTGATTTAAGGAATTTACTTGCCAAAGGACAAGCTCAATGATGAAGACAAACTTGAAATAGGAATAATGAGGCAAAGAGCTTAATAGCAAGACATCTTGTATAGGTTCTAAATGAATTAGATGGCTCAAGGATGAGTAAACAAACATGATAAATGATTACCTACAAATATAGTGTCAGTCATAAGGAACCTCTCATACTCATAAATTCATGTTATTCATTAGACAAGGTTAATGATTAACTTTAAGCAATATGTTAATCACTAAGAAATTTATTAATATTTTAATTTGATCACTTTCATAAAAGGCACATAAGGCACTAACACTCTTCTCTTTTTCTTCTTTCTCAACAATCAAAATTCCACTTTCTTTCTCTGAGAAATTATGAACTTCCTCCAGAAATATTTAAGTCATATGCGATATATTCATCAAAGAATTAATTGATCTAGAGTTGATCAGTAAGCCGATCGAGCCAAATTTTGTTAAATTTGCATTATAGAAATATCATAGAATAATAAGGTTCTTATTAAGGTAAGTTACAAAATATGTTATGCATATTAACCTATTATGAATTATTCATATTGACTCTTTATTGCTTTTACTTTCTTAAGACCATACTTAAATTATTTCTTATTAATAGATTCAGCCTTTGAGCCTACTCTTGTTAATAAATGTTTTATCTTTAATGAATAACTACTTATGCTAAAGATCTGTATTTATGATTATGATGAGGCCTTTGGGCTAACCAACTAATTGTTTATTGATATTATTATATTGAGCCTGTATTCAACCTAAGAATTGTTTGATAGAATGCCTATACAAATGGGGAGAATTCATTAGACTATTTATACCGGTGAGTCAACTACTAGAGTTAAAGTATTAGTGTCCTACCTAGAAAAGGCTTATTGCTCTAGTCATATGCTTGGCCAGCATATGTATAGAGAGAAGTTACTACTCTGATAGTTAGGAGGCTTATAGGGTTCGTAGTATATTCTTTGAGGCTGAATTTGGTTGCATAAACAAAATAATATGAGATAGGACAAGATAAGACATGACAAAACATGACTAGATAAATATTTATTTTCTCTTGCATTTGGTGCATCTAGAACTGGATTAGAAGTTTGTACTATTTTATATTTGATTATCATGGAAAAGAACTAAATATTATGTAAAGATGACCTTAAAACCCTTGAGTATCATATGTTTTTAACTTAAATTTGACTAAAATAAATAAAATAAAATAAAATAGAGTGTAATTAATGGATCCCAAAAAATTGAAAGGAAGAAATCATGAAACACTATTTTTGAGAAGAAATCATGAAACGCTATCTTTTATAGTGTGAGTGCCACCTAATTTATTTGCAAAGAGATTTAGATTAGTTTAGGTTAAATCCAAGAAAAAAAATTGAAAAAAAAAAGTAATGTAGAGGTAAAAAAAAAAAATAAAATGTAAGAATTTGCAGTAAAAAGAACCAATCAAAATCAATGGTCATGGGAGTAATCCCAACATATAATATGTAATTTTATGTTGATTGAGGGTATTTCGAGAATATGGTTTTTTATTAATGGAGTCCTAAGAACTAGATAAGTGAGTCTTCCAAACAATGAACTAGATATGTAATCTGACTTGAATCTTTTTTTCTCAAAGGTGTTAAAAATTGTGTATCTGAGAAGCTTGTAGGAAGTACTGGCATAAACTCTTCTCATATACTAAGCAAGTTTTTCCTATGGTGAGGTGTACTGCCTTAATAAGGTAGCTCTAGGTGAGATACTTGCTGTCTAGACGATTGTTGGGCGATGAGATCTGAGTGAGCCTGTCTATGGTGCCTTGGGTCTATTAATTGTTAGCAGCTTGGGTGTGATAACTTTAAAGATGAGGTTGGCTATAGTATGGAGTTGATATAGACGACTCAATTAATTTAGTCATTTTTAGTCGTTATTGTCAAAAGAAAACAAGACGTATTATATTTTGGAGCAAAGCATGTTGTAGTTGGGACAAAATAATCATAACAATGAATACAAATTCTTCTATTTCACATTTCAAGAAAAATGAATTTGCAATTCATTACTTGTTGAATTTGCTCTTCATTTGCAAGATTCAAAATCTCATCAATTTTTGAATCATAGAATGTGAGTTATTAGCCAGACACGATATGATGGCATTTGACCCATTTAATACTTTGGGAAAAATTAATTCCAAATTTAAGAGATTTGAAATATAATTCTCAATTTGGGATTGTTTATGGAGAAAAGTCAAAAGTTTATGTAAGATGAAAAAAAAATGACAGAATTGACATAATTTGCAAAAAAAAAAAATGGTGGAAAATGATTTAAAAAAAATATAGAATTGAATTTAAAAAAAATATAAATTGAAAAAAAATGGCGGAATTGACATAATTTGAAAAAAAAAAGGCGGAAAATATTTTAAAAAACAAAAAAATACAAAATTGAATTTAAAAAAAAAAACATAAGTTGAAAAAAAATGGCGGAAAATGATTTTAAGAAACAAAAAAAATATGGAATTGAATTAAAAAAAAAAAACAAAACATAAGTTGAAAAAAAATGGCGGAATTGACATAATTTGAAAAAAAATGGCGGAAAATAATTTTAAAAAACAAAAAAAAATGGAATTGAATTAAAAAAAATACATAAGTTACAAAAAAAAAAATGGCGGAATGCTTTATTAAAAATAACAAAATTGAAACTCAAAAAAAATTGGCGAAAAGTCATAGATCTGCTGACTGCAGCAAACAAATAATAAGAAAAAAATAGTGGAATGTCACCTCAACCTCCTTATTCACTAGAAAAAATTTGCGGAAAATGTATTATCACTTCAATTTCAAACTGTTAAATTACGAAACTGAATCTTGAAAAATTTAAATCTCTAAAATAAATAGTGAAAATGTCTTGTTTAGAATAAAAAATGGCGGAAATGATTCTTTATATACCACCATCAACTCTTTTGCAAATTTTTGTTAAATCTCGACATATTCATTGTGCTCACAATTGTGCTTTCATCTTCTTTTTGCAGAAAGGTAAGAAAAAAAATTAATTAAAAATCTTATTATTATTTACACTATATTTTGTTCATTTTTTTATTCTATTTATTAGGCATAAATTTATAAATATATTTTGCAAATTTTTGTTGTCTTCTCGTATTTTGCTTGCAAAAATATTAACAAATTTTTCTGTTAATATAAATATTTTATTTTGTTAATATAATAGGCATAACTTTTAATGATATTAACATAATTTTTTTTATTGCAGATTATTCTAGCATTCAAAATATTATAACAGTAATTGTTATCTACATTAGGTAATTTAATTAAAAATATATTATATTTTTTTAGTTAGTTAAATTATTTTTATAGTTAGTTAATTTATTTGTTACTGTTATATTAAAAGTAATGTTATTGACCTAATAAGTGGTAAATAATTTTTAGTTAGAATGAAAAATAAAGTAAAATAATATGTATAAATTTATAAAAATAATTTGTGCAGGTAAACAATATAGATAATATTGGTATAATTTTTGTAAAAAATATGCATTAGAGACGGTAAACTAGTAGGTAATAATGAAGAAATTTGAAAAGATTAGACCAATAATTGACCTAATATGTCAAAAAATAGCTAAAAAATGAAGCTATAAATTAACTGATAATAATAATATAGAATGAAAATATATATTAACTTTAATAATATTTTTTTATAGGAAAAAAGTAGGTAATAATGAAAAAATTTGAAAATATTAGATGGAAAATTATTTATATGTATAATGAAAAATAAACATATGAGTTATTTGCTCAAATATAGATAGTAAAAAAATTGTAAGGTTAGAAAAAAGATTAAATATATTAAAAATATTTTAGTAAAATATAATTTTCTAAAAGAATTGGTTATTGGGAAAAAAATTTTAAAAATAGCAAACAAAAAATAGTAGTAGTTAATTGTTCATAATGATTACATATATAAAATAAGAATATTTATTTAATAACGTAATTAAATAGTAAATATATAATAAAATTATTAATTTAATAATTTTATTATTTAATGTGGTTATAAAGGCAAAGTATAATATTTATTTTGTCATTATAATTATGGTTATGCATAATTATGTTTTAATAATTTATTATTAATTAAAATTATATATGAAAATATAATTATATATACATATTAAAAATCTTCATCAATTATCAATAATAAATTATTAGTACGTTATTATTTATTTATAGAGAATTTAATTACTTTTATTTTGCAATGAATGTAAATATTATCATGCTTTATATAAAAAATAAAAATATTTATATAAATTAGAAATGAATATATTTATAGTGATATTATATGTGAGTTATTGTATTTAAATAAGGTATATTTAAATATATAACTAGAATTTTTTGCATGAATTTTACTTTATTCATTTTTTGATGCTAAACAATCAGTTATGACAAATGCACCGGCTTTCATGATTTATTGGGAAGGCGAAATGGTCCAAACCAATTATGGATGGACCTACATAAATGGTCAATCAAGATTTATTAATATGTATAGAGAGATACCTTACTACAGTATACTAGTTCAATTCATCAAAGATGTAATTAGATTAGAAGCAATAGTTACTAAAATATATTTTAGAAATCCAATGCCGACACCTATGGAATTAATATATGGGTTAGTAGAAATCAATGATGATTGTTATGTCTATGACATGTATAGAGTCATTGGACAATAAATGGGAATGCAATTTATTGAGTTATATGTTGAATATTGTTACGATGATCATACGCAACAATCAATATACAGAGGTGGATTGTCAAATTATAGTAATATAGAATCTGGTAGATGTAGTGAACAGTGGGTTATAAATGAGGCTGAATGTATTGATAATGAGAAAGAATCAAGACATGATGGGGATGAGGTCAATTGTGTGAGGAATGAATGTGCGATGGATGAGGATGATAGGGAAGAAAGCATTAATCCAATAATAAATTGGATGGATTATAGTGCGAATGAAAAGGAGCATGATGTTGAATGTGATGAGGCTGAAGAGGATGATAGTCAAGAGGAAGAGGAACACTTTTACGATGATGATGAGGATGACGAAGAAGATGGTGAGAATTCAAATTTATTGCTTGAATTAATTACATGCTAGAAAAATATTGGAGATTTATCCTAATACTACACAGCAAATGTTGACGAAATGGAAATCAATATGAATCTCAGTAATTATGGTGATGTACTAACTGATGATTCTCAGGAGTTATGTAAAGGTATGATATTTGAATCTAGAGAAGCTGTTAAATGGGCACTAAAGATTTATTCGGTGAGAAGAAAGCGAGAATTTAAAAGTGAGGAAACTAAGCAAAATACTATGTCAGTTGTTTGTCGATATGGTAATGGATGAAAATAGGGGCTAAGGGCAACATTGAAAAAATGTAGTGATTTTTGGGAGATCACTAGATACAATGGCCTTCACACTTGCAGTGCTCCATCAATAACTAACGATAACAAAAATTTAGACTTGGAGTTGATGGCTAATTTCGTTAAGCCATTGGTAGAGAAGCAAGCAAATATTAAGGCATCTGCTCTATTGAACCTAATGAAGGATAAATTTAATTGTACTCCTTCATACAAAAAAGTGTGGAAAGCAAAGCAGAGAGTAATTGCAGATATCTTTGGTGATTGGGATCAATCTTTTAATTACCTTTGCCCACTTATGTATGCTTCAACTTCCTTCAATGGTGGGTCAGTTTGTGATTTAGAGCACGATGAATATGTTGTGAATAATAGATTTTTTCCTAATGTTTGTCAATTTTGAGCAATGTTATGGGCATACAAGCCATGTATTGAAGGATTTAAACACTGTAAACCTGTTTTGTATTTTGATGACACATTTTTATATGGAAAGTATAAGATGGTGTTGTTGACTGCTGAAACTTTCGATGGCAATAACAAAATATTACCAATGGCATTTATGTTGGTTGAAAAGGAAAACAAAGACAATTGGGAGTATTTCATGTGTTGTTTGTGCAATTATATTGTTAATGAGGTTGATCAACCGGATGATGTTTGCATAATCTCTGATAGGCACATTGGCATCATCCATTTAATGTCAACATCGGTTTGGAGGAAAAATCCACATTGTTATTGCATTCGGCATGTTGTTAGCAACTACAACACTCATTTTAAGAACGTCCAATTGAAAAAAATGGTAGAGAAATTGGGTAAGTAAAAAATCTATTGTAGTTTAATAGCCTTTAAGCATGAGGTTTTTTTAGGTAAGCAAATAATATGTTCATATGTTATTAAGTTGTAGGTTTTTTTTTCTAGGTCGTCAATGTCAAAAGCAAAAATATAGTGCAATTTGAAATTATTGAAATCGAAAAGTAAAGAATCACATGCTTGGGTTAAGGAACTTGATCGAAAAAAATAGGCGTTGGCGCATGACGATGGCTATAGGCATGGTGTGATGAAAACGAACATGGCGGAGTCCTTCAATGCTATGCTGAAAAATATTCGAGTAATGCCTGTGACAACATTGGTTAGAATGTTGATGGAGAAGTCGGTCGATATTTTCAATAAGCATAGGAAAACCAACATGGAAGCTATAGATGAAGGATATGCACTTACAAAGCATTGCATCGACACTCTAAAGTATAGGCTGCAAAAGGCACACAGTCATAATGTCACAAATTATGATGAAGAAAATGGTATTTTGCATGTTGTAACTGCATAGAACAATTACAGCAGAAAAGGAAATAACACTCAGATAGTAAATCTTAAAAAAAGGAGCTGCACTTGTGGTAAATTTCAATAAAGCAAAATACCATGTTCTCATACAATTGTTGGTTGCTTAAAGAATAAATGGGATTACACGGAGTTTATTGCAACGTACTATTCTTTAGATGAAGTTATAAAAGTATGGTTTACTTGCTTTGTGCCACTTCTAGCTAAAGAATATTGGCCAAGATCCGATTTTTCAAAATTAGTTCCTAATCTAGAGTGGAGACGAAAGAAAGGGAGACTAATATCTTCACGTGCTCAAAATGAAATGGATTAGACCAAATCAGATAGATCGAACTTTTGCAACAAACATGGCAAATCTGGACATATTGCGCAAACATGCCCTCGAAACAAGGATTGAGTCAATCTTTAACCATGTGACTTGTAAAAACTAAACTTACAAAAGATTTTCTCAATTAATTTCCCTTTATGCATAATGAACAAGTTTAATTTGTTTTTAATTTATCATATTTGTGTATTCGATTTATACCGTTTACGTTTTTCATGATTTATTAATGTCATGACGTATAGGTCAAGAAAAATGGTTCCCTGCTTTCGTACTCCTCAGATAGCACGTTCAATGCATCTTCAGGCTCAAATGAAATATTTCAAAGGGAAACTTGATAGAATTAAATTTCGTTCTTTCGATGCAACGCTTGAGATTTACACCTTAATTGAGCACATAGTCCATGTGCATGAGATAATGCAAGAACTAATATGGGTGAGGAGTTTGATTACCAATTACAATTTGTATGTTGCAATGTCGAGATCTTCGTCAAATATTAATTTAAAATGTCAACTAGCTGCTCATTAGGATAATGGCCGTCATTCATACAAATTTGTAATAAAACCATTTATTGAGGATAGGCTTAAGAAAGGAATATACAGTGCAATTTGGCCTAACTTAGGTATAGAATTGCGCAGTGGGAAGAAAGTGGTTGAGAGGAGATTATGGATTGAAGCAATGCCAGTTGAGTTGCAGATGAAGTTTGAAAATTCTATTCCAGTTAGACGATTAGTTATCTAGTAGGTTTTAATGTTGTTCATCTTATATATCCTTATGCCTAATGTAGTTTATGTTTTTTTTTTCTAAAATGGTTGTTAAGACATTTTAATTATTATAACTTCATTGCATGATGTGTATGAATATTAATTAATTACTTGTTTATATTTATATGTTGCAATATAAAAGGAAAAATAATGAAAACCTCTACGCATTATGTAAGGAAGTATTTCAATCAGGTAAAAAAATCACTGCAAGTCAATTGATAGATACATTGATTCTAATAGTTATTTTTGATTCTAATAGTTATTCTAACTGAAATTTATCATAAACTCCATGATATATCAAGAGGAATTGGTAGCTGTGACACAAGTACTACATCAACTATATACCAAAACAAAGTCATGTCGGATTATATTGTTAATGATTCAATAGATTTTGTAAAGACTCTTCCTCTTTGTTTATCAAAATGTTGTTAATTATGATATGCCCATCATGTTGTTAATTATTGATTTTATAATGTTTACATTTTAGGGACTATGGCAAATAATTATAGTGCTGGTGATATTTTTAGAGCAACTGGTTGTTATTGGGCACTGGATGATTATTTAATATATATCCACGGCAGCATAATAGTGATTGTGCACCGTACAATGTTAGAAGAATGGTCATTTTGAATAACACAATCAGTAGCGTTACGCAAGGAAGCAGCAACACTTCACATACGAGCACCCCGTGCACATGCTGTGGTTATGCCGTGATCAAATTCAAATTAGTTGCGTAATGCATTGTATCGCACCAGAGAGGAAAATAATCGATTAATGATAAGAATAAACAGAGAATATTTTCATCATTGCGCAAATGAATTTATGCAAGTTGGAGATAATGAACAATCACGCTATTTCTACTCATTTAGTATTTCACGCGAATGTGTATCCGATTATGAAATATCAGATGAAGATGCAAAATGTAATATTTTTATTAATTTATCATAAATTGTGGCAATTCTTCATTACATTTCCTCATTAGAAATTTCATAATCAGACTTGTATCTATTGTGTTTAATAACATGGTTAATTTCTAATTCAATTAAGGTTCTGCCTACAGTTACAGCTTGTTCATTAGCCAACTTCAACATATAATATCTTGCTCTACGAAGCAATATTCTATTATTTTCTTCTCTTATTCTTCTAACTACAAGTTCATAATCAGCCATCTTCCGCGTAGCTAATGTCAGTGAACGACGTCTGACAATCGGAGCTTGGAGCGAACGAAGATCTGCTACCAATAACTCTGCTTCTTCTAGTTTGAAAGCCCATTCTCGACGTAAACCTGCATAATACTCTTTTGGATCTAAAAATTTAAAACACATATAATTATCATTAAAATGTGGTAAGACCCATTTTCTTTCCCTTCCTATATGGCCATAAATATCATCCATAAGATTTATTTTTATAAATTTAGAAGCAATTCATATAGTAACACTTTTTGCTGAATAAAATTATAAGAAATATGATGAATTCAAAACAAAGTAGTAGAGAAAAAAATTGTGCTAAAAATATGTAAGAGGAAGAAGAAATTTGATAAATAGACTCGTGAAGAAATATGTGCACCAATTTATAATATAAAGGATGCACTTTCCACCATTAGTTTTGGCAGAAAGTGGGTTATTGTTTTTTATATAATATTTATTAAATTTTAAATATAACTCACTTAATAATTTTAAATATTATTTTTTTAGTATATAATATTTATTAAATTTTAAATTTTAGATAACACTTATTTAAATTTTAATATAATTCACTTAATAAATAATTAATTAAATATATATAAATTTTATTCAAATTGAATATATTAATTAATACTATAAAAATGTAACATACCTCATATACACTTTAAAAAAAAAAAGAAGATAAAAATATATATTCAATTTGACTAAGTTATTTATACGTAATTAAATTATTTATTAAGTGAATTTTATTAAAATTTAAATAATATTTGTCTAAAATTTAAAATTTCATATGTATATATATTAAAATTTAATAAATTTTAAATATATATATATATATATATATATATATATATATATATATATATATATATATATATATATATATATATATATATATATATATATATATATAAATTTTATTCAAATTGAATATATTAATTAATACTATAAAAAATGTAACATACCTCATATAAAATTTAAAAAAATATATAAAAATATATATTTAATTTGACTAAGTTATTTATGCGTAATTAAATTATTTATTAAGTGAATTTTATTAAAATTTAAATAATATTTGTCTAAATTTTAAAATTTCATATGTATATATATTAAAATTTAATACATTTAATAAATCTTTTAAAAAAAAAAACCAACTTTCCGCTATAATTAAGTGAATTTTATTAAAATTTAAATAATATTTGTCTAAATTTTAAAATTTCATATGTATGTATATTAAAATTTAATAAATTTAATAAATCTTTTAAAAAAAAACCAACTTTCCGCTATAATTTATAACGGAAACAACTTTCCGCTATAAATTATAATTCGAAGTTATGGCGGAAAGTCTTTTCCGCCATAATTTATGGCGGATTGATTTTGTTTCCAATATTGGGAACTGAATAGAGAGTATTGGGAACTGAAGATAATTTATTCTCTTCAGCTTTCTTTCAATTCATGGCTAGCAGTTTTTTTTTTTTTTTTTTTTTTTTTGCATTTCACTTCACTGATCTTTCAGTGATTAGTCATTCAAAACTCATATTTTATAATTCAAAGTTAAGGCTTAGTAGTGAAGATAAGTTGAGTACATTTTCACACGAATTCAAATATAAATAAGGGTTCAACCCATTTTTTGGCGAAAATTTCTCACATACCATAGATTTTTTTTATAGGTACATATATTTAATTTAATATATATTATTTTTTACACAAATATCTCTTCACAATATTAGTTTTTACATGATTTTTTTCATTTTAATAATTTATTATAATGAATCACTCTAATTTTTTTTTATTATATTTCATGTGAATAATTAATAAAAAATATAATTGTTAACTTTTTGGTATATTAATAGTTAAAATATTGCCTAAATTAATAGGTTGTAAATCTATAAACTTAATTTGTTTCAAAATTATTATATTAATATTGTTAATTATATTTACATTGTTAACTTGTTCTAATTTTATTTTATTTTTACAAAAATTTTAAATTATGTAGTAAATTATAATTTACACATAGTTTTATTCAATGTAAAATTTAATAGTTTATAGTAAATTTTTGAAAAATTAATCAGTTAATTTTTAAATATTTAGTCATTATAAACTATTTTTTGCTGTAAATTATTTTTTAATTTAACATTAAAAGTAAGAAAAAAAATTTTAGTATTTCATAATATTTTGAGTAACATTTTGATATGATTAATGCATATTTGTAATAATATATAATAATTTTGCTAACCAATTTTTTGTTAACTTATAATGCAGTGCAAAAATAATATTGATATGAACAATTATGTTTTTAATTATTGAAATTTGTTTTCTTTTGTGTAATACAACGATATCAAAATGTCTATTCAAAAAGATTACATTCAGCCGGAACCTATTGATCCAAGTGTCTTGTACTTATAGAAAAATCACCGATTCGAGATAGTTTGGCAAAATTTAGAAGAGGTAATTTTTTTTTTCCTAAAAAAAGGTTAGTTATTTAATTTCATAAAGGTGTTTGTAAATAATTTAATCAATCAAAATAAAATTATAATAATAATTTAAAGAAGAAATCAATCTAATTCACTGATAAAGCAAAATATTACCTCCCTAATTGAATCTAGGTAAATGTGCCATATACCTAGACTAGTTGGAAAATACTTTTTAAATAATATTAAGTTAGAAAATTTTTTTTCTTATGCATAAATTTAATAAATTTTCAGCTTGTTCTAAAATTTTATAAATTGGATATGCTTTTAATATAAATTAAATTAAATTTTTCAAGCAGAGACGGTTGTATTAGAATGTCAGAGAAATATTAGATCTGCACGACCTATTCCAGTTAACGAGCTACATCCAAGAATAGTTGCTTTATTACGACAAACTGGTTTTCATGGTCTCTCTTAGATCCCATACTTTAGTTTAGATCATCATTTGATCACAGCTTTAGTTGAGAGATGGAGGCCAGAGACACATACTTTTCATTTTTCAGATGGAGAGTGCATTGTAACCTTGCAAAATGTTAGCATATAGACTGGACTTTCTATTCATGGTCATGCTTTGATTAGTACGACCAGACATGATTGGCAAACTTTATGTTTAGAGCATCTCGGTACAACTCCTCCACCTACTGCGCTTAAAGGTTCAATGGTCAGGCTATCATGGCTGGTACAGGAGTTTCCCCAGCTTGCAGCAGATGCTGACAATGTTACTATTGAACGCTTTACGCGTGCCTACATCTTACGTATATTGGCAGTATATATTTTTGTGACTAAGGATACTAATAGGGCTAACTTGTAGTTTTTACCATTTCTCATGAATTTTGGTACCATATTGATGTATAGCTGGGGGTCTGCGTGTTTAGTCTTTCTTTACAGAGAGTTATGCACAACCTCTAGATACCCTTTTGTCTCGCATATCTCAGGTCCTCTATTTCTTCTACAAGTTTGGGCATGGGATTGATTTCCTTTTCTTACTCCTTAGGTGGCTGATGTTTCTGTACGTCTTGATTGTCCACTCGCAGCAAGGCATTATAATTATCACTTAAATATTTTTGTCTTTCTTTTCACAACTTCATTTTCTATAAATTTTTTTATACCGATAATTTATTATTTCTTCATTTTTTATTTTCATCAGGTGGGCCAAGGTCACTCTGTTACTATGATACCATCCCATATGTTAATTAATATCCGATTCAGATTTGATACATCTCGTCAAGATACAGTAAGATAAAAATACACAATATACATATTTAGTTTTTATATTCATTTTGTTAATGTCTACTTGATGTATACATATTTGGTAAAGCAATGTTTTTATTTTTTTACTCATTTCTTTCAATTGATTCAATTTGTCGTATATCACGTTAACAAGTTTTATTTTTATGTAGATTATTTAGGAGCCATATAGCGATGCTATGATTGCAGCACTTCCAAATTATTGCTTGACCTGCCGTGATGTCTGGATTGCTATTGTTGCTTTAATCTCCATTTATATTGTGGAGTGGCATCCAGCTGATAAACTACTTCGGCAATTTGGTTACCATCAGCCTATTCCACATCAGCCACCATCAATCGAGCATTTGCATAATATTGATTTGCAACATTTTGTCACTAACTGGGCTGATTACCAATCTAGTTGGGTTAATATCTGGGATCAAAGGGCTAATTATGTCCATCGCGGTACACCTGCTGCTCCTACCATGCATTACCACTCACCATACATGGAGTGGTATCGTAGGATCACATGTAGATGGATTGGGGTACAAGGAGCTTCAATTGGATCTCATGTTAGTATCTTATTCACTATTCATTAATCATCATCATTTATTTTTTATCTTCTAACCAAATATCAAAATTTATTTTAACTCTTGGTTTTTATATTTATAATAGACCGACTCAATGGAAATTATTGGCACTACGCTGACCCTTAATATAGCTCATCGGGTTGCATCCAACAGTTAATGAGCTTTGTGTGAGGATCGATGTAGCCATCCAATGCCACCTTCTCCTCATCTAGTTCCGCAAGTGCATGATCATATCCAAATATTCCACTCCCTAGGGATGATCAACTTAGACATAGAAGGTCCAGGAGAAACCCAAGTGTTCACACACCACTACGATTGCATAGTGTTCAAGTACAGACACCATTATCTTATCACCCCATTGGATCACATTATGCTACAGATGCTGGTCCGTCCTCTTCAACTGTGCATGCATTTCCACCTACACCTTCATTTTCAGAACCGGCATTATTTGTACCATTTGGTACTCATGCTTATCCATCAACCCCTTCAATGTCACTATTTATTCCTCCCTACTCTATATGGTCTCAGATGTTCTCATCGTCGCAGCGGTCAATGCATCACCAAGGACCTCTCATACAACCTTCTCATCTACAACACCATCCTTTCCATTTGGATGCCATGACTCTTAGGATATTTCGACCACTTTTTTCTGGTTTTGAGTTTCAGTTTTCATCATCATAAACTCCTTCTGCAGATTTTGCTACACTCCAGCAGCCTATTGCTGCAACAAATGATGCTGCTGATGATGATGCTCCTGATGTTCCTCTTTGTAGGCCGGGTCCTCAAGATATGGATATGGACACTGATCGAAGAGGACGAAGACATAATCTCCATTTATGGACAGCTATCTCTAGAAATACTCACTACGACAATTCATAGTTAGGATTTGTATAATTAATATATTTGTATAATTAACATATTTATTCATCTTAATTAACTATGTTATTATTTGGTTAACTGTTTTATTAATATTTATAACTATTTTCATCTCATATTATCATTATTTTATTACATAACTCTGAATTTATTTTTTTCTTCCTTACTTTAATTTCTCCTCATGTTATATTTTTTAATTTATTATATTCTTCACTTTTCATTTAATTTTCTATTAAATTATTTTATTGTTAGTTAAAAAATTTAATTACTCTATTTCTTAATTCAATATTAAATATTCAAATAATTTATAATATACTAAATATTTTCTTATGATTTAATTTTTTTTATTTTAACATTTATTTCATAAATAATTTTTAAATATTTTTATAATATAAAAATACGCCATTAGAATTTTTAATCATTCTGCCAAACTAATTCATATCAAACCTTTTTTTTTTTCTTTTCCTTTTCTGCCATTTTGTGGTGTGGAAAATTGGTTTCTGCCATTTTTATTAGCATTCCGCCAATTTTTTTTTTTTGTAACTTATGTTTTTTTTTTTTAAATTCAATTCTGCAATTTTTATTTTTTTAAATCATTTTCTACCATTTTTTTTTCAGACTATGAATTCCGCTATTTTTTTTAACTTACATAAACTTTTAACTTTTCTCTATAAATAACCCCAAATTGAGAATTATCTTTCAAACTCCTTAAATTTGGAATAAATTTTTTTTCAAAGCATTTAATGGGTGAAATGCCCCACAATATGAAGTAATAAGAGTTAACTAAGAATGACAGAAATTTTTATTTTTCCTTTTCAAAGTTAAAAATACTTTTAGTTTTGCTTGTTTTAATTTAATTTTTCTTTTTAGAAATATTTAGTCTTCTTATTTTGAGGTTAAGGGCTTGTAATATTTAACATGACCATTAATACGACACATAGGAAATGGATTTAAATTGGGTTGACCTGTATAATCTGCAATGACACATTATAACCTATTTATTAATACGTTTACATTTGAGATTAATATATAATATATGATACATTTAAACTTCTTATAAATCATTTCATTTATATTGTAAATTTTCCAAATATTAGTAATAATCAATTCAAATAGATAAGATATAAATATAAATTCATAAAAAAAAAAAAAGATTGGATTTAGTTTATTTTACGTGCTATAAAAATATCTTTATTTTAATTAATATTTTATATTTTAGAATTAAAATTTATTGAATTCTACTTATTTCTCTCTAAGTTAATTATATATTAATTAAGATTAAACATATTAATATGTTACAATTTATAATAAAATATTTATTTTATGTGTCATATTTTAAAAAGATTTATTTTGATCTATATATTTAAATATATTAAACGAGTCATATATATATGTATATATCCAAATTAGGGTTTAAGAAATCTTAACACAATTTAATAAATAAATATGATACAACAATATGATATGCAATGTCAACCCTATTTTTATTAGAATTAAAGTTCAAACACAATAATTTTGATAATTTTTTTGTCAAGATAAACATTACTTGTAATCTGCCAAAATCATTGAAACTTAAAATAGAAATTTCAACCCAAACCATCATATTCATATAGGCCACAGGGAATATCCAATCTTCATGTGGTTCAAGTTCACCCATGGCCAGCACTAGTTGACAATTGACAAACCTATTCAATTTTACTAAGATAAGCAAATTTAATATTACTATATTTTCAGTATTTATTTATCATTTATAAATAAATTTTAAACTTCAATTTCATTTGTATTTTTATGTCTATCAAAAATATATTAAGTAAAAAGTGAAATAAAAGATTTTAAATATAATCTTTTGATTTCAAAATATAAATGCTTTGACATTTTCCTGTGTGTGAATATACAGAAACACACATCTTTATAAAGAAGACTATGAACCCCAAAGCATAAATGGAGCTTAACTCAGTCACAAATCACAATTAAGTAAAAATTACTAGAAATTTTTTTGAAACCAATTAATAATAATTTTTTGCAATTTAATTTTTTCAAGCATAAAATTGATTTTGAAAAAAATTTCAAATATAATTTTCAATCTAAAAAAAAAAAAAAAATCAAATTGTAAAAAATTGTACCCAAAAATTATGGCTACCAATAGTAATGAGAGAAATGGATGTTTTGTTGGAGCTTGCAAAAGACAAAATTGAACTTTGGAAGAACCTTTTGGTTGTTTTTTATTTGGCCAATAACAGCTCTGCAGAATAAAAAAGAAAATGTATAAATGGTAATACATATTAGACAAATCCTCTCTAGTTATCCAGAAGAGGCTTATTCTTTTTGTGTTCCCATGTCTTCAACCTATCTTTTGCTTTTTCTACCTGAAAAATTCAGAATCCAAAAATAAAATATCAAATTATTACTATATAAGTAATATAAGAAATCAAAATCTAATTTTTAGACAATTCCTTTTTTATTTTAGGATAATTTACTGAAACACCACTAAAATTTGCCATATATAATGGCAAACTCAAAATTTTAATTCAGAAAGGCGAAAATTCGTAAAAGTTCTAGAATTAAAAGGACGAAAATAAAAATTTAGGGGAACCAATATGAAAAAAATTAGAGGGATAAATATAAAAAATAAGTAAACAATTTAATTAATGATCTTTAAATTAAATTAAGTCTATATTTCCCAACATTTTAAAATTTAATTGTCTTTCAGCTCTAAATGAATGTGTCAAAAAGTACTTTTGCCACCAAAAAATATATATTTCTCACTAATATAGTGATAGTATGAGGATTAAAAGTGCATACCAATGTGTACTATGTTAAAAAGCAAAAAGGAAAAAAAAAAAAAAAAAGGTACATACCTGATTATACATATTAAAAATATGAAAAAATTTTAGATTTTTTCTTTGTAATTTACCGTTTGTTGACGAAACAAATAGAAGAAAAATCATTTGATACATCAAAAAAAAATAAAGGTCCTTTCTTTGGCTGGCTTTTCATGGAAAAATAATGAGCAATTATGAAAGAATGAGAAGAGGATTTAGCAATTGTTGCAGATGTCAAGCTTGTGGTCATGATATAGAAAATCTCTCTCATATTTTCAGAGATTGCAAATTTGTTAAACAGATTTGGTCCCATTTCCTCTCTTATTCTTCTTTGTCTTACCAATGTAATTTGGATTTTCAGGAATGGATCATTTACAATTTGCATGGTGAGGCATATTTGACCAAGAAAGGAAATTGTCATGAATTCTTTGTGGTGACCGTTTGGTGGCTATGGAAGTGGTGGTGTAGCTTGGTCTTCAGTTAAGAATCTCTGGATATTCATTCCAAGATTGGTTGCCTTAAAGCTAACATGGCTCAAATTATTGAAGCATTCTTGGTAGATCAAAATTCTCTGCTTGCTTTTGCTGGTTTTGTAGAGATCTTAGTTGGATGGAAACCCCCTGACCATGAGTGGATTAAACTCAATACCGATGATTTTAGCAAAAGGAATCCTGGGTTGGCTGGTGGAGGAGGTGTTCTTTGGGATTCTTATGGAAACTAGGCTGCTGGGTTTGCTATAAATATTGGTATTTATTCAGCTATTACTACTAAACTTTAGGCTCTTTCGAAAGATCTTCAGATGTTATGGCACTTGGGATACAAGTGTGTGAGTGTGGAGATGGATTCAGCCCTTGCTATTGATTGGGTCTCAGGGAAAGTAGAGTGCAAAAGCCTTCAACTCAACTTAGTTCAAAATTGTTTGAAGTTGATTAACCAAGATTGGGAAGTGAAGGTTGAGCATATCTACAAGGAAGGAAATAAAGTAGTGGATTTACTTGCTAATAAAGCCCTCAATCTTCCAAGAGGTTTTTATAAGTTTAGGTCATGTCCCAATTATGTGATTCATTTTATTCAAAGTGCTAATGTAGGAGTTAGTTGGCCTAGAAGGGTCAAGGTGTAATTTTTTTTTTTTTTTTTTGGTTTTTGTCTTTTTCTTTAGTTCTTATGGTCTTTGGACCCTCCACTGTATTCAAAAAAAGAAAGAAAGAAAGAAAGAAGAATATGGTAAAGAAAAAAGATCCAATTGGTGGTTGAAACTTGAGACTATAATGATTGATGAGGTTTATAAAGAGCGTACAGGTTTACCCTTACCCATATACTATGGGCTATGGCCCTATCCATAATTCATCCAACCAACTAATAATGTCAGAGACTACATCAATTTAAGCAAAAATACCTTTTTTTCTTTTTTATTTTACATTTAGTTCCAAAGGGAGGATTGAATTTCTTTTTTTTTTTTTGGAAGATTCAATGAATATTTCATTACTGAACTAAAGAAGATATATCTAATAATAGAAGCTTACTCAAAATAAGGGATAGCATAATTGTCCCTCCTAGATCAAACATAGAGAAAGTTTTTGCTAACCAATCTACTACTCTATTAGCTTCTCTTGCTACATGTCTTAGGCAATTGTTAGACAAAAAAATAGAAAGTAGCTGTATCTTCTCTACTATTGCATCAATCATCTTCTCTGCCATTGCATCAATCTCCTAAGGATGATCCTTATTATGGGCTTTACAACATTGCATTGCCACTAAGGAGTTAGTCTCCACCATCATATTTGTTAATCTATGTTTTTTTGAGAATTTGATTACTCCTCTAAGAGCTATTGCCTATGCCACCAACATTAATCCATACTTGATTATCATAGTACGTGTCCCTTCCCTATCCCTATGTGTGTATTTGTGTGTATATACATTTTTGCAAATCAAAGTGACACAAGCTTCATTTCTTTAATTTCTATAAAATGCATCACAATTTATGTTAATATATCCTAGCAATGGAGCTTGTTATCTAGTCGATAGAGCTCTATTACCTCCAAACCTTCTGTATCACTATTTAGCAACATCCTGACATTATCTTCTTCCTGCTATTCTTTCCACTCTTCTATGACATTCTTTAGAGTCTGAAGAGGACATATTTGCCTTCCTTGAAATACCAAAGCATTCTTAGCTTTTCGTATAAACCAACATATCTCAGCAACTAACTCAATCAAATTATTCTTCTTATTTTCTTCTAATATCTTATTGATGACTCTTAACCATTGTTGGGAGCCATTTGTTTGCTACATTACTACCTCTAGAGCCTAACTTGCTATAAATCATGTTGCTCTAACTTTAGAGCACCAACATAACATATGCTCAACTGTCTCTTCTTTCCCAAAATACACTTCACAATTCCAAGCACTCTTAATAACTCTCCTTACTAGGTTACTTCTACATGCCACAACACCTTTGACATACCTCCAAAGGAAACTTTTAATTTTTTTTTTTGTTGTACATTCCTTCTCTAAATTGAATTCCAAAAGCGTTTCTGCTCCTTAGAAGGCCCTCTGCTACTTGACCCAGCCTTAAACCTGTCATTTTCTTTCATAGCTAAATAGTATCCAAATTTGACAGTGTACATGCCATTTATGTTATAGTGCCATACCAATCTTATATTGGCTATCTTCTCTTCCTATTGGAATTTTCAAAATTGCCTCTACCTCCTCACTAAACAACATGCTCACATCCTCTTCTTTTCACATCCTCCTATTTTGATCAATCAAGTCTGACACCAACAGAAAATTACTATGCCCTTTTTTAATAAATTTCTACCTTTAATAAACTGGCCCATACCCAAGATGGGTGGCCATATTTTATGGCCTTTAAAAAATTCCCATTGGAGAAGTGCACTGCTTTTAGGACCTTTACCCATATACTACTTCCATTTGTGATCACCCTCCAACATTATTTCACAAGAACAGCTTTGTTAAAACAATTTAAGTCCCTGAAACCATGCCTCCTACAAACTTACTCTTTGTTAACTCAATCGAATGAAATGAGTATCTCTTTCTGTTCTCCACATCTTGATTCCACCAAAATCTCATGATCAGACTCTGAATTTTTTTTTTCTTTTAAACCAATTGGAATCATAAAAATAAACACAATATATGTAGGGATAGCTTGTAAAATGACTTTAATTAATATTTCTCTTTGTGCCTCTGATAGGAACCTGCTCTTCTAGGCTTGCACTTATTGTTCCACTCATTAAAGCACAAATTAAGGTATCTAAGTCTTTGTCTTGCCCCACATTGTAGAAATTTCAATTTATTTCTCTAGTGATTATGTCTCTTTAATCCCCAACACTTTCATTACTCTTTATCTGTCCTCCCTTGTTATATTTAGACTAAAAAGAACTTTTGATTTTTTGACACTTATTTTCTGCACTAAGGCCTTGCATAGCTATGCAAAATTCCTTTTAAAGGCTTTGCCTCTATTCTTTTGCTCTGTTAAAATGCATTGTGTCATTCGCAAACAACATATAGGCTAGCTTTATGAAGTATCTATTTATCTTATAACCCTCACGCATTAAAGGTCATCCTAGTTCGAACCTAAGCTTAGACAATATTTAATTTTGGTTTCCTCCTATGTCGGGTTGGCATAAGAGCTTAATACGGATGAAGCAATAGTAGGAGGTCTAGGGAGGGCTGCTGTAGGGGGTGTATTTCGCACGTACAAAGGTTTTGTTTACATCCCTTTCGATATTTGCTTTGCTGATGGGGCAGAGTTAGCCCCTATAATTTTTAGCATTCATCATGCTTGAGAGGTAGGCTAGCATCGCTTATGGTTAGAATGTGATTCACTTTACATACCAAATTGTATTAATTAAGAAGAGATCTCATGAGGTTTCTTGGAAGTGGAGGGCTCAATGGATGCATTGCCTTTCTTCCATTGATAGAATAGAGTTTTAGGTTTTGCATGAAGAAAACTCGGTAACTGATGCTTTGGCTAATCATGCTCTTCAAGCTTCTTCACCATCTTGGTTGCATTATCCTCTAAGGTTTTGTTCTAATTTGATTATTCCTGATACCATGGGTATATACTTAATTATTATTTTTGTAATTAGTTTTTTGCTCATTTGATCTACTTGATTATATTCTTATTTTACCATCTTTAATAAAGTGGCTTTATGAGCTATTTTTCCAATCATATATATATATATATATATATATATATATATATATATATATATATATATATATATATATAGTAACCCAATCCCTCCTCTCTTTTGCACATAACAGTCTTGATGAACATGTTTGGGGACAAAGGGTTCCCTTGCCTAAAACCTCTTGTTGGCTTAAAGTATTTATATTATATAGTGCACCATTAATGATCACCCTATACTGCACAAAGGTCACACATTCAATAATCTTACTCATCCAACAAGTACTTTCTATGATTCATAAGATATCCTTTAAATAACTGGGTTGAGGTATGCCCATTAGGGCCTAAACTCAACTATTCCTCTTATTAGGGCATCTCCCATTATTTATGGAAGAATGTGGGTAATAGAGGTTTCCTTCAAAGAGAGTACTCTTCGAAACCGTATGGCAGCAAGTGTTTTCGAACATCACTATATGTAATTTATGAATTCAAAGTTTGTAACTAATTATTCAAAAACTCGTTAGGTCTTCGGAATAAAGGTGATTTTGTTTGGAGTAGTTTATACTGGCCTAAAACCATGTTGGGGGTTAGCCAAGTTTCTAACAATGGTAATAGTGAGGGATGAGGTCATGTTGAAGCCTTGAATGAGAATCCTTTGCTTCAGATAACTATTGTGAAACCCATTTTTTTCTAAAGCTAGCTTCAAGAAAACCCAGTTGACTATGTCACAAGCCTTCATCATGTCTAGTTTAATTACTGTAGCACCTAACTTCCCTTGTTTTTTTCCATCAAAGGTTATGAATAACTTCATGTGCTACAATTACATTATCTTGAATGCTATGTTGTGGCATAAAAGCTGATTGACAAGGTGTAACTAGCCCTTGAAGCCACGATTTGAGCCTATTGACGAGCACTTTGGAGACCATCTTGTACAATTAGTTGATGCAACTAATTGCTCTAAACTCAGTCAGCTTGTTTGGATTTTTAACTTTTGGTACCCAAGATATGTTTATTTTATTTAAACATCTTAGGAGCTTTTTCTTACTAGAGAAATTCCTTAACTTCGGATAAACATCTTGTTTAACAATTTCTCAATTATGTTGAAAGAAAATTCTAGCAAAGCCATCCAAGCTCGGTGCCTTCAAAGCCCCAAATCTAAACATTGTTGTATCAATCTCTTGCTGCATTACTAGCCTACTAATGTCATGATTCCTCTCTCGAGTCACCAACGCAAGAATATACTCAAGAACTTTATCATGTATGGAGCATGCCTATATTTTAAATAATCTTTTATAGAACAACAAAGCCTCCCCTGCTATTCTATTCTCCCCTTGAATCCATCCTCAATGCTTCTTTCTCAATTTAATCATTTGGTTATGTTGCATTCTTTGAATTGTTGTCAAATGAAACAACTTTGTGTTCTTATCTCCATATTTTAGCCAATTAATGGAACTTAAAACCTCTCATTTTAGTTCAATTGTAATGCAATATTTTTCTCTCTCTCTTCTTACTGGGCTGGAACCCGAGCTATTAGGAACTAAACTATTAAATTAAAACAAACATCAGTTACCAAAAAATAAAAAAGATTAACATGCTACAACGAGAGTCCATCATTTATCTTAGTTACTATTTCTACTCAATTACTAGTAAATTTAGTTTCGATTACGATTCAAATTAAAATTTTTACAATTTTAAAAATGATTTTAGTATTATTTAATAAATAAATTTGTTAATTAAAAATCACAATGTTAATTATAAAAATATTGAGGATAATGTTTAATTGGATTATTCTAAGGGTGGAAAGGAGTACTTTAGTATTATGCTCCTCACTAGTTACTACTGATAAATCATAATGGAATCGGAACCCACATATCATACTCATACTCACCGCTAGTCACATAGTTTTTGAAGTAATTAATGTCTTGTAAAATTTACCTCTTTATTCCAATCTGTTCGGTAAGTGACCCATATTAAAATTATTGTCTGCAAGATTGTGCCTCCTATCATCCCTGACCATATTCCCTGCAAATACAATAAATATATAATACATTAGAATATTAAAATGTTATTACAATATAAATTATATCAGAAGCTCAAAATTTTAATAACTTTCATCTGGTTTAATTAAAATAAATTAAAAGGATGTGTGTACCTTGGCACCCAGGTTGAACTTAAAGCCAAGAAGCACCCCAACTGGAACACCAATTAGGTAATAACATCCTATATTAACATAAGCAACAAATGTTTGCCATCCACATCCAACAGCCACCCCTAATTCATTTTTACTTGTTATGCTTAATTAATTAATTAATTAAAAAATTGAATGAGTTAATAATTAAATAATTACCGGATAAAACAGGTTGAACACCATTAAGAATGAGAGTGATAGCCAAGAAAGGGCTGAGCTTAGAGACAGCTTTAGAAACAACTTCGCCTTCAGTGAAAACGTAGCTGAGGTAATCACGCAATACAATCACAATGATGGCTGCAATTACAGCAATTATTAAAGAGCACACTGTCACCACTATTACTGAAAATGCAGCTGATTTTGGATGTCCTGCTCCTAGTTCATTGCTCACTCTCACACTGCAATTATATATACACACTACCCATTAATAATAGTCATCATATAACATCATGAAAGTTATTGAAAACGAATTCGGTATTTATTACTAGATTTAACATGTAAGCCAATTTGATATTTATAAGTTCACTTTCGTAAGATATCATTAGATTTGGAATTTCTACCTACTTACATAGCATTTTAAGAATAATTTTAACTCCATTTTCCTTTAAATATTTCCAATGTAACCAAAAAAAAAAAAAGAGTAATTCTATATGGTGTAAAATTTAACTGACCTGGCAGCAGCATTGAATCCAACTGAAATCATGTATACCCATCCAGATATTGTCATGCTGCAAGAAGAATTGAATTAATTAATATTAATTTTATGAAGGATTTGCCATTTATTTTGCAATAATTTATATATATATATATATATATATATATATATAAAACTTGAACAATTTTAAATTCCACCTAAGTAGCTTATCCTAAAAATTGAAAAAAAGAGAAGGGTTGCAGTGGGTGACAACCAGCATAAAATTTCGTCCTATCTCATAAGTACTGAGTGAAAAATATAGAGTAATACAAATAAAAATATTTCCATGTGGATATAATTAATAAAGTGATTACCAAACAGAGAGAGAATCCAATGCAATCTGTGGATTTGGAAGCAAGCCTGCAATCAACACTAGAACTTGAAAATACCAAGTCTCCAAACACAACATCACAGCTGATGCAGCTGACAATTTGAAAAAACCCCAAAGACCAAAAAAAGCTTGCAAGCTAAAACCTGTCCATGTTTCCTTACATTTTTGGCTCAGTACAATGTAAGCAAATTGAACCAAAACAATTATCCACCAAGACAAACTCAGAACCAAGGCTGCCCCAAACAACCCCCAATTCCACTTGAAAATAGCCAGCCATGAAAATAGCAGGTGAACTACAAGTGTAGCCAGGGATATGTATGCACTGGGTGCTACTATGCTTTGTGCTTGTAAAAATTTTTGTATGGGAAAATTAGCTGCATAAGCAAAAATTTGAGGGATTAATCCATAAACGAATAGTGCTGCTGCAGACGCTATGTCGTTTGGTTCGCCTAGAAAGAGTAAAATGGGTTTGGAAAAGGCATAGATGAGAGCTAGAGGTATCCCAGTTGCCATGAGCAGAACTGCTGATCTTTGTAGATATATTCCTAACATTTCATATTTGTGTGCTCCATATGCTTGCCCACAAAGAGTTTCCACTGCACTTCCCATGCCAAGCTGGAATTTTATATGTATTTTGGGAATTAAATACATGCATAATAACAACTAAATGTTTTTATCTTTTTCTTTTTTTTACAGTAACTCAATATTATAAGTCAGTTTTCATTTATTATACCAAATTCACCTCTCTTATTTCATAAAAGACAAACTTATCAATTACAAGAAGTATCAATACCACCAATATTACCATCTAAATAAATCTCAACAAACAAGGAAGTCCAACCTGCAATCTCACAGGACCTTACCACTATACCACAACCTCATTGGCAAAAGACAAGTTTTATTAAAATGAAGAAAAAAAATAAATATTCAAAGGAGAAAAAAAAAAAAAAGAAATATTCAGATGACAGTTTCAAGTGTTAGAAAAAAAAAATAAGCCTTCAAAATTACGTTTTAATAATTAATAAAACCAAAATTAAATATTAATCATCCTCAAAAAAAAAAAAGAAATATTAATCATAATTAATTAAGATTTAGGAGTTTAAAATTTTTAATGTTAAAATTGTAAACTAAGCTGCCATACTCTAGCTTATTGTGAAAAAACTTTCATGAATAGTAATTTGATACGACTATATATGATTGAATTTTTTCAATATTCCTAACCGTTCACATAAAAAGAAATTCAACTTCCTTATTAAATTGGAAATATATATGAAAGTTTTGAAGATCTATATATATATATGTGTGTGTGTGTGTGTGTGTGTGTGTATAAACGTACCAGAAGACCATAAGCAAAAACTTGGATTCCAGTGTTTCCAAGAGAAACAGCAGCAAGCTGAAGATTTCCAAGATGACCACAGAATATTTGTGTAGACATAGAAACCACATTATTCAGTAGATAAACTACTACTGCCGGCGCTGCAAGATTGAACAGCAATTTCAGTTCAATCCATGTTGCTAATCGAGCCCTTTTTACCCCTGAATTTCTCTCTGTATTCGTCAGTATTTCTTCTAACTCTGAGTTCACTCCATGCCCCGACTTGGAGCTCTCTAGCAATGGCTGCTGATTAGAGCTCATTTCCTTTATTTATTTATTTTTACCTATACTCAACTTTAAAATGCAATGTTACCACATGCACACACACACTTTATAGGAATATTTATTTTGTCTCCTTTAAAATTAATGTCAATTTTTGGGGGTTGAGTAGTCATTTTACTTCATGTTTGGATTAAGCGTAACCCTTTGATTTTTTTTTTCCTAATGTATAAAGTAAATAGTTACTATTATCACATTATTATATATATATAGACAAAAATTACCAGATTCATACTGAATAATTTCAACCATCTTGACAAGATATATACAAATAAGTTCGTCACATTTGAATTTGGACTGAACTTTATTAATTATTTTGCGGAATATTTTACTGTAAATTGGTGAGAATGTGATAGCCGATAAGGTGGTTCTTTTTAAAATGTACATATAGCCTGCAATAGCCAAAGGACGTGTATACAGAGGTTCTTATTATTTTCTGTAAATAAGCAAAGAAAGAGATAAATAAGGATTCCCCTCTCTCCCCGTATGTTTTCTCTCAAACACTCACTCTATGCTCTTTATGTTTTCTTTTGCCTACTAACTTGAATGTTGAAAATTTCTCATCAGATCAGTCCCGGAGAGCGCTTGATCCTTTTTTTATTTATCTATAGATCTTACATTTCACTGAACTCATCATCAACGAGACGAGATGATTTTTGCCCTTATCAAATAATATTAAATTATTTTATGAGATTAAAATTACAAGTTCGACCCTAACTAGAACTTTTTTTTTTTTTAAGCCAACTGAAACTTAATTAATATTAATAATCATAAAAGAAATTGGCAAGTAAAGAAGAAATAGTCATTGAAGAAAGCAATATTGGAGACGCAACTGCAATATGGTCATTTTCTTGGAGGTTATATATCAGCTGATAGAAATTCAAAGACTTGAAATTTGTTTTTGTCCAAATCGATTTGTCTGCATATAGATAATGTAAGAACACGGCCACATGTTGTTACAGGACAAATTTTATTTGCTGGACAAATTCAACTTTGTTTGGAACATTTACAAATAAAATTGTCATTTGCTGTTTAATTTATGACAATGAGACAATAAAGATTTACAAATATAATTGCCATTTACTACTTAATTTTTCATAATTAGACAAAAGAAAACATAATTTGCTTGAAGCCATATTGATCTTCTCATCCATTTTAAAGATGTAGAAAGTGGGAGGTCTAATATGAATTTCAGTCTCTCAAATTACAAAAAAATTATCAGAAATATTAAAAGGGATTTCTATATTTTTATTTAATTTCTCTTAAACCAGCGAATTTTCTTGTGCAATTTTGTGCAGTAATTTTATTTTATTTATAAATCAAATTTAAATTCAAAAAATATTAAATTTTTTTTATAAATTTAATATATTTAATTTATAATTTTCTTTATAAATTAAAATCTAAAACTCGATTTACAGAACAAACACTTCTATGTATGTATAAATTAATATCCATTTATGAAAATTACGGCAATCACTTTTTGTCACATAATAATTGAGGTGATGATGATCAAATGATCGATGGCAAAAACTATGAACAATATATCATGAATTTTCAAAAACAAGAAATGAATAAATAAGAAAATATAGATATCTAATTGCTTAACTTTCCAAATCTATTTTTGAGTGGATATTGTTGACTAAAGCCACTCTAGCCACAGAAAATTGTGGAAATTTATTCTTTTTTTTAAGGGAAATTCTAATAGTTAGAAAAGTTGAGTCCTGAAAATTTAGATAATCTTTGTTAGGATAAAATACTAAAATATTTCCCAAAATTTTTATATTAAAATTTAATAATAATTAATTATGGGTTCATATTTTACGTGAGCTTTAATTTTTTATTTAATTAATATTTTTTAAATACTTTTATACACAAATTATTATTTTTTATTAAATTTAAATTCTACCTTTTTAATACTTAAAATAAAGAAGAATAAATATAAGACGATGAAGAATTGTTTATTATTGTATGTTTTGTATAATGCAATAATACCTCTTTATATATACAATAAATGTGAAAAAAAAAAAAAAAAGAGGAAGATAATACCCTAATTAGGAATTTATAATCAAGCCTAATTAGGGATCTAAAATTAAGACTTAAACAGAAACCTAATATAGATACTAAATAGGAACCTAACATAAATACAAATATACATTAACATCTCCCTCAAACTCAAGGTGGTAAAGTATTAAATAGCTTGAATTTGGAGACAAGATCGCAAAAGTAAGGAGCAGAATGAGTTTTGATGAAGATATTAGTAAGCTGTTCCTAAGAAGAGACAGGAACAAGATGAACTGTATTGCATTGAACATGATGACGCACAAAGTGGTAATCAATCTCAATGTATTTTGTGTGTTCATGAAAAACATTATTATGAGCAATCCGCATAGCACTGCAATTATCACAATGAATAGAAGTAGCAGATGAAAATATAATGCCCATATTGTGAAGCAACCAGCAAAGCCATATGAGTTCAAAAGTAATATCAGCAAGAGCTTGATATTCAGCTTTTGTATTGGAGCAAGAGACTACAGTTTGCTTCTTATTATGCAAAGAGATAAACGAAGTACTAAGTAAGAAGCAATAACTAGTAGTAAATTGTCGATCTATGGGATCACAAGCCCAATCAGCATCAGAATAGCCTTGCAACTGAAGAGAGGAGGAGCTAGAATAATGAAGACCATGAAACAAGGTACCCTTGATGTAACGAAGAATAGTTGTATAATGAGTTGTATGAGGAGCTGTCATGTACTAACTAACAACATGAATCATATAAATGATGTCAAGTCAAATAATAGTAAGATAGATAAGACTGACAACAAATTAATGATACAAAGTACAATTAGGAAGAAAAGAACCATCAGAAGTAGAAAAATGAGCATTCGCCTCAATGGGAGTGAAGGCAAGCTTATCATCAATAAGACAAGCATAAGAGATAAGATCAACAGCATACTTGGCCTAATATAAATGATATCCTATGGAATCAGAAGTAACCTCCAGACCCAAGAAATAACTTAAATTTCCAAGATCCTTCATCTCGATTTAGCAAGTAAGATAGGTTTTGAGATCATGGATACCTTGAGTGTCATTATTAGTAATAATCGTGTCATCAATATATAGTAATAGCAGAATAGTACCTCCCTTAGTCTTCCGAAGAAATAAGGCATGATCATTGGGATTGGATTGGAAGCTAAACTGACAAATGGTGAAACTAAATTTGGCAAACTAAGCACGTGGAGCTTGTCTAAGTTCATATAACGCCTTGCGAAAAAGATAGACTTTATTTGGTGGATGATCATAACCAGGAGGAGGTTGCATGTAGACTTCTTTATTGAGATCCCCATTCAAAAAGCCATTTTTAACATCCATCCGAAACAAAGCCCAATGCTTAACAACAGCAATAGCAATGAGGGTACGGACAGAAGTGATGCAAGCTACAAAAGCAAAAGTCTCCTTATAATCAATCCCATATTCCTAAGTGAATCCCTTAGCTATAAGGTGAGACTTATATCATTCTACTGAACCATTAGCCTTAGTCTTGATTTTATAGACCCATTTACAACCCACCATAGATTTCTCCAAAAGTAAATCAACCAAATCCCATTTATGTGTGGAAGTAAGTGCATTGAGTTCTTCTGCAATTGCTTACTACTATAAAGGTTTAGTACTAGCCTCACGATAAGTGCAAGGCTTATAAAGAGAAACAATGGTAGAATAACAATGATAATCACAAAGAGTGATATTAGGTTGACTTATATGAGAGGAACAATAAAGTAGAGAATCAAAAGAGGGATGAATAGTAACCAAAGAAGGTTGAGGATCCATAAAAGGAAGATCATCAAGCATGGGCTAAGGGAGATTTGAGCTAACTAAACCTATAGGAGAATTATCAGAAAATAAAGTGATAGTAGGATCAACAAAGAAAGAAGAAGATAATGTGACTTTGAAGGCAGATATAGAAGAAAATATCTTATATTCCCAAAATATGAGATGGGAAATATAAAGACCTTGAGATAGTGAATCCCAACATCAATAACCCTTATGTTCAATGATATACCATAAGAAACAACAAAATTGAGCTCAAGGTTCTAATTTGGTATACTCATATGTCTGAAGATGGACAAAAAAAATAGATTCAAAAACTAGAAAACTGCGATACTCGGGATAATGACCATAGAGATGCTTCTAAGGAGAAATATTATTGATGACAAAAGAAAGGATATGATTAATTGTATAAATAGCTATCAGAGCGGCTTCACCCTAGAAAATCTCAAGACACGAAAATGACACAAAAAGAGATTGAACAGTATCCAGAATATGCCCGTGTTTACGTTCTACACGACCATTCTATTGAGAAGTACTAAGACATGAACGTTGAACTAGAGTACTATGAGAGGAAAATAATTGATAGAGTTTAGTGTCTCGATATTTCATAGCATTATCTATACGAAAAACTTTAATATTAAGAGAAAATTGAGTTTTAATTATTGTAGCAAATTGAATACATATGCGAGATAACTCATATCGATTTTTCAGCTAGAATAATCATCAACAAATATAATAAAATATCTAGAACCACCCATGGTAACATAAGGGTGTGAGGTCTCGCCTGAGCACCGGAATGCTTTTGGAAAAAGCATCACGATCGGAACTCGCTATGAGTTCAAAAAATGGCATTTGAAAGTTGTAAATTGCAAAAAGTGAGTTACCACTTTAATTTTATCTTATTTTGGAAAAATTAAAGAAAACAAATTTGACTCCAAGATTATATCTATTTTGCCCAAAGGAAAAGTATAAATTCATAAGTGACCAAAGAGGATTTGGGGACTAGGTGTTGGTTGAAAAACTTATTTTTTTAGTTTAGCTTAGAATTACAAAATAGCTTTTAAGATAAAAAGAGATTTTTTATATATGTATGATCAATTGTATACTGTGCATGAGACAAATATAAGTTGTGCAATGCATGATTTGGAAAATAAATAATAATGGCAATAAAACGAAAGGAAAATAAATCTACTTAAATTATTATAAACAAAGAAAAAATAAAATTGAAGGGATCTTTCCTCTAACCCTTATAGGTTCTAGGTAAAGCACACATTCTCCAACTAAAATAAATTACAAAAAAGAAACAAGATATATAAAGAGAGAAGAAACATAATAAAATAAAGAGAATAACTTAATAAAAGAAAAGAAAATACAAAGAACCAATTTTATCAAAGAAAAATGATTTTACCTATTCTATGTGAAGAAAGTGATAGGAGGAAGAAAGTTTTTAGTTTTAGCAAAGTTGATGCTTTAAAAATGACATGCCTATGTATTTTTTTGAATGAGAATCAAACCTATGCAGTTCTTTCTTCTTACGAATGAAGAGTTTTATGTTTCAGCATTGTTTATCATGTTTTGTTTGATTTTAAGATTGGAGATTTTTTAATTAATTCAGATTTTAATTAATAGAATAGTAGATCTTGTCATATTTAGATCCTAAAGACAGGTAGAAGAGAAAGATTACTAGATCAAATTTTAGAATCTCAAAAAGAAAGAGAAAAAATGGATTATATCTTTGATCTTCTTTTTCTTTGCACGAATAGGGCTAGCTTCACTAGATCTAAGGATCAGAGCCTCCCAAGATTGAACATTACACAAAAAGGTTAGAAAAGAAAATTAAAATAATAATAATTGAAAAATTAAAATAAAATTCAAAATTATTTTTGTAAGAATTTTAGTAAAGAAAATGAGAAGATTTTATGAAAAAGAATCTTGATTTTTGAGAAAAAGAGAGTTTTGGCTTGAAAATTATGAGAAATTGGAGATTTTTGGGTGTAGAAAATGGTGTCAAATGATTGCAGATGGACCTATATTTATAAAGAAAAGGTCTGGAGATAAAACAGGAAAAATCGATGCTGCAGGTGCCGTCGATGGCATGCGCGGCATTCAATGCATGCCACCCAAGCCTAATTGGGTTTTTTGCTAGTTCTATCTATTTGACCTATTTTGGTATGTTTCTGATCCAATTTGAATGATTCAAATTGCGTTTTGCTTGTTATTTAGTCCTAGATGATTTAGGAGTACTTTCAAAGTCAAATGAGCAAGTCTTGAGTCCCAAAGCTCTTATTCATGGCTTTTTGGTTTTCAGCCTATTTCACTATTTTTCTCTTCCATTTCTCATTTAATTTAAGCCCGGTTTGATTTTACAGGTCCGTAATTGAATACCAGATATCTAAAGGTGCAAATTTGAGGGTTTATAGAGGGGCAGGTCCCCAAATATCAAAATGAATAAAATCAAATAGTGCAGAAGAAACAAAATCACTAATATTAAATGGTAAAGCATCATGTTTGGAAAGTTGACAAGAAACATAATCAAAGTGATCATTTTTAATAGATCCTAAACATCTATTGGAAATCAAATAGCCTAATCTACAGGGAGAAATATGACTAAGACATGAGTGCCACATGTTAGAAGAGGTGACTGCTGTAACAATTGGAGAAGGTAGTTAGAGAGAAACAAGCTCAAATAGTTGACCAACCTTACAACTTGTCCTAAGAATCTTGCTCATCTGTGAATCCTACACAGTACAACCATGACTTGAAAAGGTTATATCAATACCAAGTACATATAACTAACCAACGAAAATAAGATTAAGAGAGAGCTTGGGCATATAAAAGGTATTAGATAATGACAAGTGTGAATTTGAAATAGTGTCTATATGTTTACTATGCAAGATGAAATTATTAGCAGTGTGGAGAATCAGTGTATGAGTTGGAGTGGAGACAGAACTAGATAATTTAGAGTCAAAAGTCATATGATTGCAACAGGGAGAGTCAAAAAATAAAGAAGTAGATGTACCTAGAGTAACAAAGAGGACAGGGAAGGATGAGTACCAGAGGTAGATTGGATCTGTTGAAGAATAGCTTGAATATTTTTCAAGAAAAAACAAGGACAAGTATCCTTAGAAGTAAAAGCCTCAATGGTAGCAACAACAGTAGAAGTACTCAAGGACTAGGACTGATTATTAGATTTGGCTGAATTACCTTGGCCAAAGTTCTTCTGTTTAACTTTAAGTTTTGGACAAGCAGAAATAAGGTGCCCTTTTTATTTGCAATATCTACAAGATCCCTTAGAGGAAGAAGAGATGATAGCAGTAGTTGAAGAAGCAACAAGAACCGTACCTATAGAATGGAGAGATCACTCAGCATGGATAGTATTAAGTCTCCTCAAAAAGTATGTCTTGAATGACTGTGTCAAGTTTAGCAAGTAGACTGCGGTGAAGAAGAACAACACAAATAGACTCAAACTCAGCAAAAAGAGTCATAAATAAATGTCATATATGCTAGTGATGTTGGAGAGCAATATAAATGGTTGCAGAGGTTGTATCAGGCAAAACAGGATCACAGGCTGCCAATTGATCTTATAGAATCTGTAACTCAAAAATATAATTGTGTATAGTCTTGTCAGGCTGTTAATGGATACAATGAAGCCGACGATAAAGTTGGAATTGATGAATGTCATCAAAAACTGCATAACATGTTTGTAAAAAATCCTAAACATTCTTAGCACAATCAAAATGATGAAAGTCCAACTTCATATTTGGTTGACAAATATTCCGAAACTAAGTTAAAATCTGATGATTTCTGGTATCCCATTGATCCAATCTTTTAGTGGACTTAATTTCTATCTGATCATCTTATTTAGAGGGTTTCGTAATTTCACCAGTAACAATATGCCAAATAAGTCTCCCTTTTAGAAAACTACATATCTCTTGAGTCCATAAATTATAATTTAAACCATCAAAAATCACAATAATAGGATGAGTTATAGAATGAGAATTATCATAGGTATCCATGGTAGTAATAAATAAAAAAATAATGTAGGAAAATTAAATACCCAAACCTAAAACTAGTAGATAGAGCTGAATTGAAAAAATAAAAAGCGACCTCAAAAATGAATTCAAGAGGATAGAAAATCTTGGGAACTGGTATGGGTTGTAAAAAAACTTTTATTCACCAACCTTTGAAGAAAGAAACTCAAAAAAGATGACACAAATCTCTAGGATCAAACTAATCTTTTAAAGAATGGTTTTGATATCAACTTAAAATAAAGAAAAAGAAATATAAGATGATGAAGAATTACATTGTGTATCTTGCATAATGGAATAACACATCTCTATATATACAATAAGTGTGAAAAAGAAAAAGGTAAATATTAATCTAATTAGGAATATATAATAAAGCCTAATTAGAGACTTAAAATTAAGTCTTAAACAGTAACCTAACATATATATTAAACAACAACCTAACATATATATATAAATATACATCACATTAATAATTTTAAATATCTATATAAAGAAAATATATGAGTTAAATTTATTATATGAACTAATTAAAAAATATATACTATATGTATTAGTTTATATAAATTTTAATTGAAACATAGAGAAACACAATGACACAAGAAAAAAAAAATGATAAGATGGTTCAAGAAAAATTTAAATTTTAAGAGAATTATTTGATACATAATGAAAAATTTTCTAAACAGCACTTGAGTTTAGCTTTTATTATATATAGATATAGATAAAAAAAAAAAAATTAATTGATTGCTTGGTTTTTAATTTCAATATTTACTTAAAAAATTGTATTAAAATATATTTTATTTGAAAAATTATTCGAGTTCAACCTATTGATTTACTTTTTTTTTAATTAAAAAAAAAAAAACAATTTATGATTCTCAAAAAATATTTTAGTATTGTCTCCTACCAAAACCGTAAAAGTATCATATTATAATTCATTTACTGATTATTATTTCAATATTTCAAGGTGTTTATTGAATTTTTTGCTTTATATATCATGTAAATTATAATTAATATCATATATATTAATAATATAATTAAGTGGATCAATAATTATAAGTGTAATTAAATATTTATGAGTGAATATTTAGTTAAGCATAGTAATGAGTTGTATAAAAGTAAAAATTTTTAATGTGATATAAAGTACACATCACTTTTTCAACTATTACTGAAAAATTATAAAAGTGATTAATATGAAATCAATGATATTAGTATTATAAATTTAAAAAATTGATGTTATTAATTATAAAAGGTTAATGATATTAGCATTACAAATTAAAGAAATCAAACTGTGATGTATTAAATATAGAATTAAAAAATAATGGGTGAAATTAGCCCTAAAAATGTGGACAATTCTATAATTTATCTGCTACATATATGCACTCCTTAAATAATATGCTATTAAAGCTTAATAACATGTAAATTTTAACTTGTTGTATTTGTATAAGTTGCAACAAGTTAAAATGGATCCCACTCATTTTTATAATATGTGACTAATTAATGAAGTATAGTGACTTAAATGATTTGAACTTAATTAATTATTTTTAATTAACACTTTATTTATTAATTAATTTATTAATTATTTCAAATAAATTATTAAATTGAAAAAAATTATATGGATGAGGCTGGTACTGAGAGGCTTGCCAGCCTCTGTATACAATGCACCAAGGTCACTAGCTAGCAACCTTGGTTTTTAATTTTTTTTTTAATTTTAATTATTATTTTGTAATTATATTTAATTAATATTATATTTATTAATTATATATTTATTAGTATGCATTGCACTAAATTTTTTAATTAATTTTTAATAATCATTTTATAATTATTTTTAATTGATATATTTTATTTACTTATTTATATAATTATTATTTTGTTAATTATTTGAAAAGTTTATTAATTTTTTTTAAAATTTTCGTTAATTAATTATTGTTTTAGAAAAAAATCCATTAATTTAAAAATACATTTTAATGGTGGATTATATGCCAATCAACTAAATAATTTAGAACTTTGGCAAAAAAAAAAAAATAGTAATTGATAATAAATAATTAATTATTTAACTGAATTTAGTTAATTAATGAAATTTTGATGTTGTAATGTCTTTTTTCTGAATTATTAATTAATTTTTTATTGAATTTTAACAATTCATTTATAAAATTATATTAGTGAAATATGATTTTTAAATTTAATAAAAGTATATATTGTTCAAATTAATAAATTTTAAGTATAAATTACTAAAATTTTATAATTATAAAAGGCCAATTTAAAATTAAAAATTTGAACAAAATTTATTTATATATCAAAGCATAATATGACTCAATATAATCTACAAAATAATAAAAATAAAAAAAAAAGTTATCAATGTTTAATAAAAAAAAAAAAACTTTGTCAAAAGAAAATCATCTTGTTTATTAAAATTAGATGACTTTCTTTTATACCTAATAAAACATTAATGTATTTTTAATAAAAACATTTGACTTTTGGCAATTATATCTCATATTATACTAATTTAATCCCAAATAATAATTAATATTTGAATAATATAAATCAAATCATTTTATGTCCTTATATGCATATTCAAATCAAAATATTTGAGTAAAAAAAATTAAGTATTAAAGGTGTAAAAAAATTTTGAAAATTCAAAAGAATGTCTTTTTTTTATTAAAAAATATGACTTTCTTTTATACATACTATAAAAAATCATCTTTTTTAATAAAAAAGATAATTGTAATTATATATCATACTTTACTAGTTTAACCAGAAATAATGATCAGATCATTTTACACCCTTATATGCATAATCTTTTTTATTAAAAAATATGACTTTCTTTCATGGTTATTAAGAAAAAACGTTTTCATTTCTCTCTCTTTTTTCTTAAATTACTTTAACATTCTTAAAATTTGAAATAATTAACTTTAATTTTATTATTTTAAAATTAATATTTGAATTTCTGAAATTGATTAATGGCAGTATTTTAATTGTTGTTTATAAAATATGATTTTTTTACTACATGTTAATATATTTTTTAATATTAACTTTTAATTTATATAATATCTTTTTCATTGTTGACATTTAATTTATATAATAATTTCGTCTTTGAAATTCTAAAATATAAATGGTTATAACTTGGTATGTGCTACTGTCTAAAAATAAATTATCATTAAATAATACATGTGAGTGTATTTTAAATGATTATTACTTAATGACAAGTAGTGTAAAAATATTATTATTATTATTAAAAATTTCATAAACTAAAAATTTAAATTTTAAAAAATAAGTTTCTAAAATATTAATTATAAAAAATGTTAAAGGTGTTGTTTGTAAATTATTTTTATTTTTTTAAAATTTTTTGGGTGAATTTGTGCTACATGAATTAGAGTCAACATTTTTATCTTTATCCATCTCTTTTGACTTAGTCACCTCCTCATTCTCTATTCATTTTAAAATTTTATTTTAATAATAAAAAATAGTTGTTTAATTACATTTGCTATATTATATTTAAAATTTTCATATTTATAGAATTTTAGGTTATTTAATTTCTTCTGCTATATTTTTATATTTAAAGTTTTCATTTTATCATAATGTTAGATTATTATGATTTTAAAACTATTATTTATTTAATTATAGTTTTATAAATAAATTTAAGTAATAAAAATATTTTCTGAAAATATTTTCATATTTTCTTTTTACTAAAATTAATTAAATAAAAAAATATTTATTTGGTTAGTTATAAATTTTTTTTGCAATAAAAGAATTATTTTAAAATAAAATGATAATTAATTATGTAAAATATATATATATAATGTGTTAATATTAAAACTCAAACCTAAGACTTGAGAGAGATTAAAAAATTGTTAACCAAGAAGTGATTTTATTGAAATTTTATTATGTACTATAATACAAAAAAAATTTTATGATATTTTAAATTAATTATTATATATTTTTAATAAAAAAATATTGATAAATAAGTTGATTGGTTCACTTGTAAATTAACCAATCAACTGTTGCTGATATTAGATTTGAAGAGGACAAGGATAAAGGAAAGAGATAGGAGGGTAGAAATTTTAAGTAGCCAAGATACTGCACTTTCCATCTCTGAAAAACTACACTCATCATACCACCAAAAAGAGAAGTCGCCAATCTTTCCAAGAGTACAAGACTCATCGTTAATTAGTACCGAAATTTGCCACATACACTGTCCGATCATATCTCCAACAGTACAAGACTCATCGTTAACTAGTACCGAAATTTGCCACATACACTGTCCGATCATATCTCCTGCAAGATTTTTTGAGCTTTATCTTAGTGATTTTTTGACCGCCTTTTCTGGCAAATATAGTACGATTAGATTTTTACTTTTCAAACTTTTCATTTAATATATTATTTATTTACTTTTGAATGACTTGAAAATTTTATTACATAATAAATAAAATAATTAAAATTTAGTTACAAGTTTATCATGTAATTGGTTACTTCAATCAATGAATGGGATTTACAGTTAATTTAAAATTTGATAGTATAACGGTTATAAATTTTAAAGACATTTATATGATAGGGGCATTGTAGAAGATTTCTAAAACTACATGCAATATTAACTTTAAGACAGTTTATGTCCACGAAAGGGAAGAAGAAGATATTGTTAATATATATATATATATATATATATATATATATATATATATATATATATATATATATATATATAAAGTGAAATTGATCCAAGTGTTTGGAATATAGAGACGTTAGGGCCCAATTTTTTGGCTTTTTCAAAAAATCCTCAGATCGGTAGGGGAATTAATAAGCACCTCTAAACAAATACAGAATGTACCTATCATTTTATTTATCCTTCCTTTATATATATATATATATATATATATATATATATATATATATATATATATATATAATTTATTATTTAATCCATCATATCTGATGTAATTAATTTATTTATTTTTACTATTTAAAAGATTAACTGATTACTATTTTAATTTTAGTTCTATCATTCTATTTAGTTTTTCCGTTTAATTTTAATATTTTTCTGTTAAATTGATTCAAAATGACTAAAATATCCTTGTATATATAATAAATATAAATATAATTTTATTATTAAAATATAACAAATTTATAAGGGTATTTTAGCCATTCTTTATAAAATTTAATTAAAAAAATAAAAATTAGACGAAATAATTAAATAGTGTAATATAATTAAAATTGAGTAACTAATTAGTTATTTTCTCAAAAAATAAAAATAAGTTAATTAATTAGATCAAATTTCAATAAATAAATCCTAATTTATCCTTTTCTTTTTTATGAAAATTTGAAATTTTAATGTATTGTTAAATATTTAAAATAATAAAAATTGAGGTACGTAATTAATAAGTTATGTAATATATAAGTTTAAAAAAATTTTCTTTTCAACTTTTTATGTCTTCTTTTTCATAATATATAACTTTTTTAAAAAATAAATAAAAATAGGAAATTATGAAATTAATTAAGTAGAGGATAATAATATTTTATACATTTTAATTGTCTTCATTTTAGTATTTTCTCATAACTTTTCTTTTCATCGAATATTTATGTATTATAATTATTGATACTTTAAATTTAATTGTTTGTTAATAAAAAAACAGTGTCAAAGAGATCAATTTAAAAATCTATTATAAGAATAATTAAATAAAATACATTAATTAGCGGTTGAAAAAATAAGGAGCAACAGTTTTGATGGAGATGGGTAAGCACTTTCAGCAGTTATGTCATAATGTTGGATTCTATCTGCTTGTTTTCTTCTGTATGATAATGATTTATAAAATTATGAGCAAAGTGCCACTAAAGTAATTTTCTTCTCTTCTATGATTATTTAGCCGCCCTCTTTTTTTTTTTATCCAAATTTCTTTTTAGTTCTGAATTGAAAATATAATTCATAATACTCTTCTTTTTGTGTTCTACACAAACATAAAAGAATTAGTCATACAATTAAATAGTCAAATGAACTGCTAACATTTATTTTCTTATAATGTATGGAAAATATTTTTAAAGAAACTAAATTATTAGAGTTAATATTTTGGTGGTTTTTTAAATACTAAAATTAGAAAAATATTTGCACTAAAAAGTGAATGGACATGACAATTCCATGATATAATTGCTTAGAGTTATAAAACATTTCTGTAATGCATAAGTTAATAGACCCATACATACGTGAATTTATAAATAAATAAGTATTAAAACTCATTTGTATAAAATTAATTGATTTATATTAAATTTAACATCCATTCACTTATAAATCTTATATATATTATTATTATTGGACGTGAAATTCATTTTTCAACTTAAACTAGTCATTCAATGGTCAAATAGATTTGTCTGTCACTGTTCTTACAAAAGGAAAAAATCTTTCTCTGAAAATGAGAAGTTAAAGACAAAAAAAAAAAAAAAGGGTTAACTTGAATATTCTGGCACCTAAACATCCTTAACATCCTTCACGGTATTTCAAGCCATAAATACCCTCAGCTGCTTAAAATCCTTCGTTTTAGGCCTTTCTTTTCCGACTCGAGCGACACTTTGTGAGTTTAGCAGCTGCTCCATTTTCCCTCATTCTCGATGCTCTGAATAGAAGCTTTGGCTCTCCTTAACCCATTTAAAAATTCATATATTATTTTTATATAATTTAATTTTCCAATTAGTTCTTTCAAACTTCTAATTGCTTCTCCGGAAATTAAATTTTTATAAATAATTTCAGTGTTAAAATTATTTAATTAATTTTCACCCTATAAATATAAAAAATTAATAAAAATTATTTCTAAAAAAATCAATAATAACCAATTATATTCTCTCAAAAAAATACATTTTTAATTAAATAAAATTTATTGATCTTTCATACTTATAAGTCATAGGATGAGAATTAATTAAATAATTTTAACATTTGAAATTAGGGATAATAGATAAATTTACTCTAAATCCTTTGCATTTTTTGCTGTACCTTATTCTTTTTCATGTCAATGCTACCTTAATTTGAAAATTTAGCTACAATTCTACCCTATATCATAATTATATCATAATTAAAAGGGCAAATTGATTCTTAAATTTATTGTATCATATTCTTAATTTAATTTTTAAATTTCAATTGAAATTAATTAAAATTTTTAATTTTTGATATTTGCATAATTGGGTCATTAATTTGATTTTCAGTAGCTTATGAAATTCACAAAGTTGAAAATTTCAATTAATTTCTATGGAAATTTAAAAATTAAATTAATAGTATAATATAATAAGTTTTACGGTCGATTTCACTTCTACCCTTCCAATTAATATGAAAATTTTATCTTTATTATTTCAATTGAACTTTAAAATAGAATTGCAACTAATTTTTCATTTGACCAAAAAAAAAAAAAGTGAAGTACTTGTAAAAACACGCAAAATTCAGAATAAATTTATCTATTAGACAGTTTAGAAAAAATTTAATTTTGGTATAATAAAAAAAAAAACTCATTATTTAAACACAAACTATTAGAAAGTAAGGAAAAATTCAGCTTTTTATTTATTTATTTTGTTTTCTTATTAATTTTGGCCCTCCAACATAAAATGTTTGGGTTCAGCTGCTGCTAATTCTTGACTCTGTTTCCAAGTATTTGCAAGCTTGTGTTTTTTCCCTATTAGTAGCTAGCTCTAGAGAAAACACCCTCTTCCCTGTCAAAAGCTCTGCAACGATAACACCAAAACTATAAATATCACCTTTTTCATTTAATAGCCCTTATTCATGGTATTGTGGATCTATATACCCAAATGGCACCCTGAACCACAGTAGAGAATTGGGTTTGATCCAAAGGAACCAACCTTGAATTCCAAAATCTGAAATTTTAGCAGTAAAATTATCATCCAAAATAATTTTTGCAGTCTTAATATCTTTATGAATTATTTGCATTGAAGCATCAAAATGCATGTGTTCAGGTGCTTCAGCAGTTCCCGTTCCAATTCTTAAACGGGTCATCCAAGCCATGGAAGATTGTTTACCTTCAAGCTTCAGCACGTAAATGATTGTAAAGAGTATTTGTTTGTTATAAATTCATAGACCAACAAATATACTTTTGTAGATTACAGATTGAATATTTCTCCAATTATATGAGTGGGGTATTGCCCTTGTACAGTTTGTATTCAAATACTAGTGCTTTTGGACTTGGGAAGCCTATCACAATTTGCAGGTGCCCATCCAATCACTTGTTTCTCATTGTTGTAAATCACCATTTTGTCTTGCATCGATACATCTAAAAGAAGAATCAAGAAGAAAATTTTAGTTCAATCAGATGCAAGCTGATAGTTTCAAGGGAATTTATCAACTCATATTACAGATTGCTTTACCTCCTATGACATTTAGATCATGCAGTCCTACTTCTGTACCATTTAGAATTCCCAAGCAAGCATTTCCCTTGGACTGTCAAATTCAAGCAGTATCATAAGGCACTGCTACAAAATTGTAAAATAAGAAGTCGGATAAAATTAAATTCTGAGACTTACTGATATTATAAGATAATCTTCTGGAGCAAATTTAAACTGAGCTTTAGCCCTCCCACTGCTTGTGAAGCTCAACGCAAAGGACTTGAAGTATTTCTTGACATCACGTAAGCTTTCAAAAGGTCTCCTTCCTTTCCAACAAATTGGTAGTGTTTGGTCTGGTACTTCACTCAAGGGCTTTCCTGATAGTTCTCTCTTCAACTACAAAGAATTATATATGCCAAGAATAAAAGGGATTGAGATTTCAAGATATATAGGAAAAGGAAATAATTCATGCTGCTGAGTTCAATAATGGCATATTGAGTCTCTCTGTGTGTATATGTGCACGCATATATAATGAAAATCGCTTCCTACTTACTGCATATAGTAGTCCTTGATATGCCTGTGAATTCAAGTAAGTATATGAGCTCCCACTATCAAAAACTACAGGTAGATTTCGAATCCCAGTAGATTTACCATCAAATATTAATTCCGAGAATCCAGGAGAGTAGTATTTTCTAGCATAAAAGAGTAGCTTTTCTTGTAAGAGTTAAAAAAAAAAAAAGGGCTAGACATTTTGAAAGATGAAAGGAAATTCATAATAAGGTCTAATTACGAATGGTCGCGTGACATTGTTGTCCAAGTTATACGAGAAGAATCATAAATATCCTCTCCAAAGAAGAGAAATCCTCCCCCACGCCCACTCAAGCAGTGGCCAACTACATTTTGCACCAAACCCTGGCTGCTAAGCTGTGATGGGATGCTAGACATTCCCCTGCCAAGCCCAAGTATTCCATCTAAGGGGTGATTAGATCTGCCTGGAAGTTGATCATATCCACATCTGTACAACATAACAGGGAAAATATATAAAAAGTAGTTCAGCCTTGACATAAAGATGAGTAGCCATTTGTGATTCAGAGAAAAGGAATTTCTTGATATTGATTCATATCAACAAGTACATATATATAAAATTAGTGATATACTAATTAGAAAGGTATTCCAATTAGGAATCCTCTAAATAAGCCTCTAATTAAGCTATCTGCAATATCTACAGCTGTAACACTCTCTCCTCAAACTGGAGCATAGATATTAACCATACAGAACTTGTTATAAATATAATTGACCGGAATCTCATTAAGAGACTTCGTAGAAATATCTCCTAATAGGTCTTCAGTTTTTACATGTTCTGTAGAAATCAAATTTTGTTGCACCTTTTCACAAATGAAGTGATAATCAATCTCAATATGCTTAGTTCATTCATAAAATACAGGATTTCAAGTGATATGAACAATTGTTGGTATTGAGACTTCAAGGCCTATTTTATTTAAGAACTTATATATCAACATACTTTCACACACAGATTATGTTATAGCTCTATCTTCCAATTTTGCATTGGATTGGAAAACAACATTTTGCTTCTTACTTTTCCATGAGATCAAATTTCCTCCAACAAAAAAACAGTAGCCAGTAGTAGATCTTCGGTCAATCTTGGACCCTGCCCAATCTGCATTTGAGAAACACTCAATGTGATTATATCCATGATTGTATACAGTATCCCTCATCCAGGAGCTCCCTTTAAGAAACATAAGATTTATTCTAAAACTGCCCAGTGGTAAACTGCTGGAGAAGACATAAATTGACTTACAACACTAATAGAGTATGCAATATCAAGACGAATTCTGCAAGATAATTCAATTTTCCAACTAGTCTTCTATACTTCTCAGGATCTTCAAATAATTCTCCATCTTTCGTGAGCTGTAAATTAGAAAGCATTAATGCACTACACGATTTAGCCCCCAGTTTTCTAGTCTCAATTAATAAGTCAAGTACATATTTCCTCTAAGATAAGAAGATGCCTTTCTTGCTCATTGTCACCTCAATTCCCAAGAAATACTTTAATATTCCTAAATCTTTTGTGTGAAATTAGCTGTGAAGAAAGGTCTAGAGAAGAAATTCCCATAGTATCACTTCCAATAATGACAATATCATCCACATGCACAAAAAGGAGAATACTGCTAGATGGAGATTGTTTATAGAAAACTGCGCGATTAGACTTGCTTTTATTCATCCCAAACTTTTTCACTGCTTGACTAAATTTGCCAAACCAAGCGCAGAGACTTTGTTTCAACCCATATAAGGACTTACAAAGATCACAAACTTTCCATACTCCCGCTAAGCAACAAACCCTGGAGGTTGCTCCATATATACTTCTTGTTGAAGATCACCATGTAAGAAAGCATTTTTGATGTCTCACTGATGTAAAGGCCAATCTTGAGTAGTTGCCATAGAAATGCATATGTGAATAGAGGTCAATTTAGTAACAGGAAAGAAAGTGTCAAAATAGTCCACACCATAAGTTTGAGCATAACCTTTAGTCACAAGGTGAGCTTTATGTCAAGCAACTAATCCATCAAAATTGCATTCGATTGCAAACACTCATTTACATCTAACAGCCTTCTTTCCTACAAGTAAATTCACTAAATCTCAAGTATAAACCATTTATCTCTTCTATCATAGTATCCCGCCAACTAGGATGAGACAAGACTTCATTAACAGTGATGCAATAAAGGAACAAGAAGAAGACAAGTGATCATAAAAGACAAAAGAGGAAATAGGATAAGTGTACTAACATTTACCTTTGTGATCGGCAATTGGGATATCAAGATCACTGGTCATTGGATCTAATGCCGAAGAAGAGACAGGTGTCAAACATGCATCAGGTGAGTCTCATCATATGGAATAAACCTGGCAAATAGGATGTTTTGGTGGTGATGGTGGTATTGGTGGAGTTGGTGATGGTGATGGGGGAGAAGAGGGAACAACATTTTTTGACTAATATGTGACATTACCAATAGATGATCCTCGAAGTAGAAAAGAAAGGAATATGCTCCTGAAAAATAACATCAGTTGACACAACATACTTGATAAGACTAGGACAGCAGCACCGATATCCCTTTTGTAAAGAAGAGTAATCCAGAAACACACATTTCAAAGATTTAGGATCTAATTTAGTTACTAGGGATGAACATCACGAGCAAAACACGTACTACCAAATATTTGAGGTTCAATAGGAAACAAGAGTTTACAAGGAAAAAGGACACTATATGGAGTTTCACCATAAAAAATAGATGAAGGCATGCAATTAATCATAAAATAGGTTGTGAAAACTGCATCAGCCCAAAATTATTTAGGAACATGCATTTGGAAAAAAAGTGCCCTGGCTGTCTCAGGAGATGTCTATTTTTTCTTTCAATCACACCATTCTGAGATGGTGTATCAACACAAGAGAATTGATGAAGAATGTCATTTTGAATAACGCAAGTCTGAAAAGAATCGGAAAAATATTCTTTGGCATTATCACTTTCAATGTATGCACAGAAAGATTAAATTGTGTTTTAATTTCAACACAAAAGGCTTTAAAATTGGAAATATTTCAAAATGATTCTTCATTAAATAAAGCCAAGTCACACAAGAAAAATCATCAATAAGAGTAACAAAATATCTAAATCTAGTTTTAGATATAATAGGACACGTACCCCAAACATATGAATGAACTAATTCAAAAAGAAACCTAGCTCTTTTATTGACTCGAGGGACTGAAGATAGAGATGATGTTTAGCAAACTGACACGACTCACAATCCAAGGAAGATACATTATGAAACTAAGGACATAGAGGTAAAGAAGGATGTCCCAACCAACAATGGACTTTGAAAGAAGTTAAGACACCAGCACAGGCAATGGACCTAGGCACCAGGGTATCCAGAATGTAGAGACCTCCTGATTCATGTTTTTTAACAATAATCTTCTTCATCAAAAGATCCTGAAAGACACAATAATCAAGGAGAAATAAGATAAAACAATTTAGAGCACGAGTGAGTTTGTTTACAAATATTAAATTGAAAGCAAATCCAAGAAAACTCAATACAAAAGTCAAGGTAAAGAATGGAGTTGGATGAATAGTGCCACGACCAAGAACAGAAAAAGTAGAACCATTGGTTAAAGTAACATTATAAGGAGATGTATGTAACTGAAAAGTGAAAAGGAGACTAGAATTACCTATCATATGGTCTATGGCACCATAATCGATGACCTATTCTGAGGAAGAGGAAAGAAGACATGTATTAGATTTACCTGACTCAACAATGGCAGTGATAGGGCAAGAATGAATTCTTCAATGCTTCTTGGTATTGAGTGAATTTAGCAAATTCCCCTACAGAATTATAATGGTCTGCTTAGAGGAGGAGCTAGGTGTAGCAGTAGTAGCTGAAAAATGAGTTGAGTGAGACTTCTGAGGTTTATTTTGCAATTTGTGGCAAGTGTGTTTGGTATGGCGCAACTCATGAAAATAATAACACATAAGTCCCCTTGCATCCTAACTTCGATTATCTTGATTATTTCGAGGATATGATCACCCATTTGCAGATCCACGATGACTAACAAGAGCACTGGAAGCTTGAACAAATGGAGTAGCACATGTACTAGTATCTGTGTGAAGTACTCTAGTAAAGACTTCATAGAGAGAGGAAATAATCTAGGATTTAGCAACTTCAAAGTGAGAATTAAGACAAGCCAAAAAACTCATAATTGCCATTTGCTCTCATTGAGTTTGTTGAATTCTCACAACAGGACTAAAAGGTAACAAGGCATTCAATTCTACATAGATTTTTTTTTAAATTCATTTAATAGGCCTTAAGAGATTGATCTTGTTGTTCAACATGGTAAAAACTCTTACAAACTTCATAAATATGTGAAATATTCCCCTTCTCATAACAAAAAGATTCTACATATTCCATTAATTCTTTGACATACTCACAAAGATTGTCAGGCTGACGACCTCAATGTCAACAGAATTCCTAATTTGCAAGAACAAGCGAGCATCATCTCGCAGCCAATCTTTACGAGTTTTATCTGTTGGTGAATCCTCAATAAGTTGATCATTCTTAGATAGACTCCAAAGATAAATCCTGACAATCTTACACCAATCTAAATAATTCAAACCAGCCAACATATGTTCTACTATTTTGGACATCATGGGAATTACATCCATCACAACCAAATTCCTTTTATCATCTACCATCAAGAAAGAGAGCCACAAGATTCAAATAACAAAATCACAGTAATGGATCAAAAATCACACCCCGAAGTCCAACATGATAAAAACAAACAATAACTAAAATTCCAAATCCAAAAGAAACAGTAAACCCAAATCCAAAATACATAGTAGCTGATGCCAGCAACAAAATTCTCGGCAATGGAACCAAGTCCAAAATAAACAAGATACCCACTGTCTAAAAGTAACAGCAACCAAATCCAAAAAGACAACTGCAGGTTCAAAGGATAAATAGGTACTGAAGCAAGGAGTGCCACAAAATAGCCCAGAAGGCAAGTGCTGCGCTACAGCAACAAGGCCCACTGGCAAACCATAAATGATGAGTTGATGCCAAGGAAGATGACTGGAGGATCAAACACCAGAGCACGCGCTCCCATGCACCAATGAGTGATGTAGGTGATAGAAGCTCTTGGCAGTGCATGAAGCTCACACTGTGGGCTTCTAGTGACCGGACTTTAGGGATAGGCCCGTCAACTGGCAATGCTCCTATCTATGCCAGCAATGAGAATAGGCAGTCACTTAAAAACGGGGATCCAAGAAAATCACAACATTGCTCACTTAGAGCAACCCAGAAAACTTACGGTGCTCATTGGGCAGTAAAGAAAAAGAAGAAATTCTAGAAAAATTCACTCTTGCTCTGATACCATGTAATTCAGAGAGAAAAGGAATTTCTTGATATTGATTCATATGAACAAGTACATATATATACATATTAGATATATACTAATTAGTACGATATCCTAATTAGAAATCCTTTAAATAAGCCTCTAATTAAGCTAATCCTCTAAATAAGCCTTTAATTAAGTTATCTACAATATCTACTATTGTGACACCATTAATTGCCATTCGCCACATAATAATAGTAATAACACTAAAACATATACTAAAATTAACAGCATTAGTTTACCATCATTTGATACATGTTAAAACAAACTATTAACAGCATGTATACGCCTATAATAAGAACTTGATAATATCACTAAATGCCAACAACATTTTAATAGCTTTGTCAAATATCTATAATCATGTTAAAAAAAAAACTTTTTGTTACAGAAATTTTATACATCAGATAGTAAAATTGCTAACTCTAATTAGCTATAGTAAAATTGCTAACTCTAATTAGCACCAAAGGTTTTAGTTTTGATATCATGATCCACTTACTGTTAGAAGGGATGGAGTTTTTTCAATAGCATTTTATTAGTTTTATTTAATAGAAGGAAGGAAGTTGATAATATCACTAAATGTCAACAACATTTTAATAGTATTGTCAAATATCCATAATCAAGTTAAAAAAAAAATATTTTTTTGTTACAAAAATTTTATACATTGGATAGTAAAACTGCTAATTCTAATTAGCATCACATGTTTTACTTTTAATATCATGATCCACGTACTGTTAGAAGGGGGAAGTTTTTTTTTAATAGGATTAGCATAATCAGGAGGATAAACCGGAACCTCGACCCCCAAGTTACATGGAAATATTTATATTACCCTATATAATTAGCCTATTTTTTAAATTAGTCCTTCAAAATTTCTAATTAATCCTCCAAAATTAAATTTTTATAAATAATTTTAAAAGTTAAAATTATTCAATTAATTCTCATCTTTTAAATATGGAAGATCAATAACAATTTATTCAAATAAAAATGTACTTTTAAAATATAATTAGTTACTATTTTTGAAATAAAAATATTAGCAAATTTAGAAAAAAAATGTAACCTTTATTTTCTTTTCTCCTATTAATGTTAGCCCCCAAATAAAATTTTGGGGTTCCTTCTTGTTTACACCTGTTTGGATTGAGGTTTTATAAGATTTTGATACCTTAAAACCTTGTTTGAGAAGGAAGTACTAATCAGAAAGTAGGGTTTTTGAATGTTTTAAAAGACTCCAAAAGCCTTCGAATCTCAACTCATCAAATCAGTGAGTTTAGGAGGTAGAGTTTCCGAGAGATTAAAATTTATAACTTAAATATCATAATTTCCTTTCCAGTACCTTCAAATCAAATAAGATATTAAACCTTACCTCTTAAAATATTCATTTATAATCCATAGGAAAATTAAAAATTCTACCTCACTTTGTAAAACTTTCTCTTCATTTACTTTATAAAACCTTACTTTAACTTTCTCCATTTTTTCCAAACAGAGTTTTAGTAGTGAAACTAAAGAGAAAAGGGAATCCTATTGCTATTGGAATCGATTCATCCTCAAAAATTCTTGCAGAACTCCAAACATGGAGAAAAGGTTAATATCAATCTCATTCAATAGCTTTCTATAAGACTATCATTTAAACTCTAAAGACACAAAGTGCAGTAAAACTTGAAGAAAGAAAGGTAAAGAAGAAAACCCGAGAGCCAGAAGAGGATTAAGCCGCTTTCCATTAGTGAAATTGAGAAGAACTACATCCTTGACAAGAACACCAAGGGATGAGCCACCATCTGCATACTCAACCTGGTAATCGCACTGATCTGGATCTTGACAAGTGTGGTCACCAGGTGCTTGCAACGATAAACACAGGGGGTCTTTACATGCCACTAGGTTGTTACTGGGTCGGTAAAGTGGATGAGGAGTCTGCAAACGACAATCATTTATGTTTTTATTTTTAGTGGATATATATATAAAATTAATTAACCTTTATTGGCAAAAAAAATTAATTAATGTTAATTTCTTAATTAATAAAAAATTTAATTAATTAATTTAATATATTCTTGTAAATATAATAAAATATTAATTAATATGTTTATTTATTTATTCCCTTATTCCTCTTCTTTCTTCTACTCTCTCCTTAAAAACCTAGGTCGCAGATTTATAAATATTCTGTTAGTCCCGCTTTATTTGTAGCCTCATTCTCTCCTTGCTTCTTTCTCCGTGTACGAGGAACCCGATCACCTTCCTTAATCCATTCCAAGCTCCGATCACTGGAAAAGTGGAAATTAGAGAGAGAAACCGGAGCTGCAATCTCATTCTCGTTGTTTCCGGTGATGATTTATAAAAATATTGCGGGCTTGTATAATCGTAAAATTATCAATCTTAAAAGCTTATTATTGAGATTGAAAAATTTAATTATATATAAATTCATTCAACGTTTTATGTTCAATCAACGTAAGAATTTATATTCACATCAAATTTTATTTTTTTTTCCGTTTCATTCTCAACACGATGAGTCTTAGGAAACAAAACATTTCCCTTTATCTCTGTACCTCTATGAACCCACACTAGCCGTTGACTTCATAGCGAGAGAGGAGCTGAATTAAATATATCTTCTCTTTTTCCCCCATTTTTTAATATATTTTCTAATTTATACATAAAAAATTCTTTTAAAAAATTAGGATTTGAAATCTACCACTTGTTAATTAATTAATTAATTTTTTTTATTCAAACTAGTTACTGAATACTTGAGACCAGTGAAATGGGAACAACTACCGAAAAAGGCAAGGCAAAAGCATCTATAGTTTGCACAAAGCATTAATCCCAGGGGAAATTCTTGCCTATTGAGATGATTATCTAATACTAAGAATCAATGTCAAGAAACAAATGCTAATTGGAAAAATAGAATTGAATAATGGGTTACCTCTGTACATCGGCGACAGGGAGCATCGCATTGGAGCCATGTGAGGTCACTTCCTGTGTCTACATCAAGAAAGTATGGCTTTGCTGGTTGTCCTATATTCAGAGTAACATTATAATATCTGCAAAACGCAATTCTATAATCTTAGAAAGAAAACTTATAATTAGTCAACAGATTTCAAAATTTGCTTCTGCAATTATAGTCTGAACAGTACTGCTACAGCAAATCTCCCCAGAAACTTATTAAGCCTAAATTCTATGGTAAAGAAAATAAATTACAAGAACAAAAACAATACCCAGCAGGATAAACATTCCCATGAAGTGGTAAAACAATGGATGATCCAATTCTACTCAGCATCATTGACGACATCGTTTCTCCAGATAACATTGCTTTTCTCCATCTTAGTTGCCTATTATCACTGTAAGCGGATCAACAATTAAAGTGAAGAAAGCAGTTGAACTAATAATTTAGAAATTAAATATTTATGACGTAAGGCTTTCATAATATATATATATATATATATATATGTATAAAAGACTCGTAAATTTCATTGTTCTTTTTACAGTGAAATTTATAATTAATTTGGACACATCTAAATTACCAAGATGACCTAGTGTTTCTGTAAAATCTGATTCAAAACAGTATTGTTTATAAAGATAAATAAATAAATGCATGTTAGTTATTCTTTAGACTTTTTTATCATTTCAATTTTTTCCTATTCGTTTTTACCATTTTTGTTGTTGATTTTAGTCAAAACTATACCTAGTTTTAATATTTCCATGATTTCGTAATGTTTCTCAGACCTTCTAATAAATAAAATAAGATAGGAAATTATGTGATATTAAAAGAAATGAGAAAAAAATTGAATATAATTGATGAGTCATGTAAAAATAAAAATTTTTAATATGATATAAAGTACACATTAATTTTCTAATTGGAGAATTATTAAAAAATTATAGAGGTGATTATAATTATAAAATTAATATAAGGTGAATGATATTAGTATTACAAATTAAAAAATAGATATTATTAACTATAATGGTTAATGATATTAATATTATAAATTAAAGAAAGTGTAGTATGATGTTATTAAGTACATAATTAAAGAATGGTGGGTAAAGTCAGGCTTAAAAAATATACATATATAATATTATCTTTGCGATAATTTATGTCCACACAAGGAAGAAGATATTGTTAACAAAAAAAGAAGGAAGAAAAAATATAACAATAACAAGTGAAATTGAATTGGAAATTAGAGACGTTAGGGCCCAACATTTTTGGCTTTTTCATAAAATCTAATCTTTTTTGTGGAGAACTAACACCCATTTATAAACACATACAGAAAGTACCTATCATTCTATTAATCTTTTATATATATATATATGAAATTTTGAAATTTTAATATAATGTTAAATATTTAAAATAATAAAAAGTGACATGAATAATTAATAAGTTATTTAATATATAAATTTAAAAAAATTTTCTTTTCAACATTTTATGTTTTCTTTTTCATAATATATAACTTTATTCAAATAAAATGAAGGAAAAAATACTATAAGAAAATAAATAAATATAAGAAATTATTAAATTAATTAAGTAAAATAAAATAATATTTTTGATACATTTTAATTATTTTCATTTTAGTATTTTTCTCATAACTTTTCTTTTCATTGAATATTATTATTGATACTTCATATTTAATTGTTTGTTAATATAAAAACAATGTTAATTCAAAAATCTATTATAACAATAATTATTTATATAAAATATGTAATATGCTAAGAACTTGCTATACTATAAAAAAAGGCCATTTACCGACGCATATTTCCATCAGTAAACAAAAGAAATTTCTCAGTAATTAATTTTACTGATAGATTAGGGATGGCTAAAATTCGTCAATAAAACAATGGTTAATATTATGTAATGATAGCTAAAGCAATCTGTCAGTAAATTTATTGACGGAAATACGGTTAGTATTTCTCAATAATTCGTTGGTGACTTTCATTCAAAAGAATGAATTAAATAATCTATATCCATCACTAATAGAGATAATGTTCAATTTTGACCCTAACATTTGGCTTATATTGCACATTGACTCCTTTTCTTTTCGCGTTCTCAATTTGACCTTCTAAGTATTAAAATTCTTTAAATCAGACACAAAAGTTAACATTTCACTAACCAACTCTATTCTATCGTTTATAGGGTGCACTTTTCCTGTCTTCTCTCTCTTATGTGGAATTAAATATAATTAATTAATGAACAAACTACTCTCTCATCCATTTGTAGGGCATGCAAATTAACACATAAAAGAAATTTAATTAATTAATATTTGTTGATATTGAGATTTTAACAGATTCTCTATTAAAAAAAAAAAAAAAAAAAAAAAAAAAAAAAAAAAAACAGCAACCCATAAAAGAAAGCAAGAATTTACAAAGAAGAGAAGAAGAAGAAGATAAAGAAATTCACAAACAATCCACAACAAAGAATCAAAGAATCCACAAACTCTTAATTTTATAATTTAAACAGAATACCACCACCATCAACCACAACCCAAAACACCAATTGAACCAACAATAATCAAAATTTAGTTATTAAATCAAAACCCAACACCTTACAACAAAAATTTAATTTCTTTAAATTCACCTCCTTAAAATCAAGCACAAGAAAAATCAAGAAATTAAATTACCCAATACACCTGCAAAATTAAAAATTAAAATATAAATTATCCAATACCCATTATCAAAAGTCCAAAAAAAAAATATAAACATTGTTTCCACAATAGTAAAAAAAAAAATTAAGTCAATTTCAAAAATTACCCGTCAAGAACTAATTGGAAAAATAACAATTTTGAAAAAAAAAATCATCCAAATAAATAAATAAACAAAAGAAGAAGAACCCAAAATGAAGAAGTAGTGGCAATGGCAATGGTGCATGGTAGCTTCAGCTCGCATCGTGAGCTTTGAGTTCTTGGATGCAACGATCAATGCTATGAACATAGGATGTGAGAGCCAAGGATCAACAGCAGTGACGTTAAATCCAGATCCCTACCCAACATTGGCTAGCATCCATTGGTAGTGAAGCAGAAAGATGATGATGAGTTTGTGATGGGATTGAATTAGAGAAGAGAGCGGGGGGTGGGGGGGTGGGGGGTGGGGCGGGCAGACTTAAGGAAGAACTGAACCCGGGATGTCCAAATGAACGAGCCAAAAGAACCCATCCTATAGACTTGTTCTTTCTCTCGGCGCCGACTGCTATAAAGTATAGCTCAAACCCATCTATCTGAGGTGGCTCAGTAGATTTGGGCGTCGGTTGCGACATCTGCTTGCAGAGGTTTATGAGATCCTCCTATTTTTTTATATAATATTAGTTATTATCAAAATTTGTAATTTACTTTAGTAGAAAAATTGGTAATTAAACTTACATGAATCCACTAGAAACGCTAGTTAACAAAGGATTAATGGTCTTTCTTCCTTGTATAGGTGCACACGAAGACCTCCTTAGGAGTAGGGTTCTAACCAATATCATTTCTGTTAAGAATTAAAAGTATGAAACTAAAATTAGTAACTAAAAAAAATTATGAAATTAATAACTTTAAAAAAGTAAATAAATTTTTAAAGTACGTACCAAAATCAAAAACAAATTAATTACTTATAATAAAAATCAACATTTTACCAAATTTCCGGCATACTCTGCCTCAGGGATAGACCCTCCAGTATGCTTAAATAATTCACTCGCTGAACTGTCTTTATCTGACTTTCTATTTAGGGACGCCTTTTGGGACAGCTGCTTATGCTCAAGAGAATCCCAGTATTTTTTCCAAGCATCTCAGGTCTTTTGAGAGATTCACATCTCTTTCTTTCCCTTCTTCTTGATGTTGTAGAAGAAGTTTTTGTACCTATTTACAGCATTCTTAAAGAAGATTGTATTCACCAAGAAATTAATAGTTAGGTTCTAATAGTAGTGCTTCTGCAAAAAACAATAATTAACAAATAAATTTGAAATTAATTTATTAATAGTATGTATCTATTTAATACATACTACTAATAAATTATTATATTTTATTATATTTATTATGTTATTATATATTATTATATATAACATATATTTTATTATATATTATTATATTTATTATTTTATTAATTATTTCAAATAATTTCAAAATTTTTTTTTATTATTTATATTCCATTTATTATTCTTTATTATTCTATTTTTTAGAAATTTTTAGCATACATTTATATCTTATATATTTCTATTATACTATTTATTATATCTAATATAGTATTATATATATATTTATACATATTATTTTATTCCGATTCCATCCCAATTAAAATCCGGCCTAATAGCATCCATTAACATATTATGGTACGTAGTTGGAGGACAATTATCCAGATCTTTACCACCTACTTCAGCTGCAGCTGAAGTTTCAGAGCCACTGAATTCATTGTGCAAATACTGTTTATAGTACCCCGTACAAAACCTTTCTTTAGAATATGCAATTTGACGATATATGGTTCGAGAAATTTTGATTCTGACATTTCTTATAGTTACAACGATATCGAATACTGGTTCCACTCATGCACTATGGCTGAGATGTCACAAATTGCATAAATTAGTCTAAACTCTTCAAGAATTTCGGATTCAAATATCCATCCGTAAGTTTAAAGTACATCTAATTCCTATCAGTCTTCATAATTATTTCCTATAAATTCTAAGTATTAATTCATTGTACTTAAATCATATAAACAAAATTTAATTTAATATGATTGGTTTTAATTAGGTTCTCAACATCTAATTCTACTTTCTTATATCTTTCTCCCTATAAGGTAAGAACTTAACTCATTTAAAAACTCATTGTTATATAACTGTTACTGTTATATTTTACATTCATACACCTGCTGAAATTTCATCAGCATCTCCCTACAGTTCTTCAGTGCACTACATTTGGAAAATCCTAAATAATCAGGATATTATTTCAATATGCACTAAGAAAACACGATGGAAGGTAATACCAAAATTTCAGACATGTATATAATATAAGAATATACACAAACTTATATGGACAATGAATTCTTTAAACTGTCGACTTTGGATAATTTGACGTACTTTCACCATCCGATGAGCATGACATCAAATGGGGTCTATGATTAATTCTAAATTTATTAATGATTTTTAATTAACATTATTTTTGTGTATTTGATTGTCAAAGTTCAAAAATAAAGTTAAAATCATTTAAATATTTTCATTAACAAAAAAATAAATTTTTTTTTATAAATAACAATTGCAACATCACAACATCAAAACATATAATAAAAAATTAATAAAATAAATTCACATAATAAATGCAAAATTTATTTAATACCCTACAAATTACTAAATGCATTATTTTTTTTCATTTTCAACCACATCATAATTATATATATATATATATATATATATATATATATATATATATATATATATATATATATATATATATATATATATATATATATATATATATATATATATATTATTACTTAATAATAAAGATATTAATATTATATTAGTCATTATTGATATCATTTAAATAAAATTTATATTAAGATTCTTATTAATCATTTTAATTTTGCTTTTCATATGTAGTTTGATATAATCTTATAATTTTACATTTTCAAAAGAAAGTGCTCTTTCAATTCTTAATTTTTATTAATGTTTGGATTTAAATTATTTTTGGCGTAATTTATGCTCTTTCAAATATTTTATACAGACAACAAAATTTTTAAACTGTCCACTTTGGATAATTTGATGTCCTTTCATCATCTGATGAGCATGACATTAAACAGGGTCTACGATTAATTCTAAATTTGTTAATGATTTTTAATTAACATTTTTTTTTGGGTATTTAATTGTCAAAGTCTAAAAATAAAGTTAAAATTATTTAAATATTTTCATTAACGAAAGAATAATTTTTTTTTTATAAATAACAATTACAACATCAAAACATATAATAAAAAATTAATAAAATAAATTCATAGAATAAACGCAAATTTTATTTAATACCCTACAAATTACTAAATGCATTATATTTTTTAATTTTCAACCATATCACAATTTTAAATATATATATTATTACTTAATAATAAAGATATTAATATTATATTAGTCATTTTTTATATCATTTAAATAAAATTTATATTAAGATTCTTATTAATCATTTTAATTTTGATTTTCATATGTAATTTGATATAATCTTATAATTTTACATTTTCAAAAGAAAATGCTCTTTCAATTCTTAATTTTTATTAATGTTTAAATTTTAATTATTTTTGGCATAATTATATGCTCTTTCAAATCTTTTTTTTTATTTTTGAATATAAATTATTTTTTAGCATAATTAAGGTGTTTATGTTTAAGGCTATTTTTGAGGATATTTTTCCTCCTAAGAGGATATTTATCATTTTTTTTTGATATTTTATGAAATGCAATTAAAATTTCAATTTTAAAGGCATATTTATATTTTATTGTTTTCTTTATATTTTTTAAATTCTATCTTTACTCCTGACTAATTTTTTTTCTAATTTTTTTTGTATTTTATGAAATGCATTTAGATTTCATTTTTTATGGCATATTTATTTACATCCATACATATACATTTACAAATTCACATAAACTTAATAACATAATCAAAAATTACATGACAAATAAAAATTAATCACAAATTACAAATTCACATGACAATATTTATATTTTTTCATACACTTTTACAAATAAATCTCAAATTAATAATATAACAAATTACAAATTATACATAACATTCAAAAACACATTACAAATTATTACATTTATATATTAACATAAATAAATTAAATTATAGTACGGACCTCTTGAAAGGTGAATATGACTTTTTTTGCTGTCATGTGCAGAAATTATTTAAAACAAAATTAAATTCTATTAATAAAATTAAAATAAAATAATTACCAAGACTACTAAAAAAAATCCAAAATACATACCAAAATCATTACTCATATTAAACACATAAATTTATATACATAAATAAATTAAGAAAATAGAATTTTCAAAAAAAAATTACAAAATATAAAAATAAAAAAATAAATCCAGTAATTTTTTTACAGAATTATAAGCAGAATTTTATAAAAAAAAATATTTACTAAAATAATTTCACCATATTTAATACTAGCATAAATTTCTAAAAAATTTATTATGTTTAAGAAAAATTAAAACTTTCAAACAATTTAAAACAACAAAAAATTTTATTTTTATTTATAATTCTAATAATATATATATATATATATATATATATATATATATATATATATATATATATATATATATATATATATATATATATATATATATATATATACACACAAAACCAAAATACACACAAAATTATTATATATACACATCAAAATTAATAAAAAACACAACAAAATTTTAATAAATTCTCAAACAAATTTCAAATTACAAAAATTAATCTCAATCAAAAAAATCAATCTAAAATAAAATTAACACGCACCGGTAATCCTTAACTTCAAAAGCCAGACAGAGGGAGTCAATAGTGACCGTGAATGGCAGTGGCGGCGGTGGACAGAGCTAAGACGGAGGAAGCAAGAGCAGAGGTGAAAAAGTGCATAGCAGAAAGAAGAATAAGAAGATAGGGAAGAAGAAAGAAAGAAAAGGAAGGGATCTGAACAGTTTATAGCTAAAATTTATTGACGGATTACTGATGAAATGTGCCACGTAGATTAAAAACTTTCGTTAGTAAATAATTTAATGCTGGCAAAAATTTCGCCTTATTTTTAAAAGCGGTCAGTAATCTGTCAGTAAATTTTACTAACCACTCATATAGTATGGTTGCTATTTACCGATGAATTACTGACGAAAGCACTACGTGGATTAAAAATTTCGTCAGTAAATGAATTAATAGTGGCAAATATCCCACCTCATTTTTTAAGTCGGTCAGTAATTCGTTAATAAATTTTACCAACAACTGATATAATATGATTGTATTTTACAGACGGATTGCAATAGTTTCTCTGGTGCCATGTGGCTTTCCATTAGTAATCCGTCAATAAATTCATTAATTGCTGCTAAAAATTTGGGCTTGACTTATGGCTTCCATTTTCGTCAGTAAGTGGTTAGTAAATCGTTAATAATAAGTTATTTTGCTGTCTATTTTTTTCATCAATAATTTTCATCAATAATGCGTCAATAATTATAAAAACCCATCAATATTCTATTCAATTATTAATAGGTACAATTCCATCAGTATTTCGTTAGTATTTACTGACAAAAGACATTTCATCAGTAAATTTTGTAGTAAAACCTGTGTTTTTGGTAGTGCTACCTTAGCTAAATAATGTGTAGCAGTGTTCACATATTAACATACAAAAGAGAAAGAAATCTTAGAAATAGATTGAGCCATAAATTCTACAATCATCTATAATTAAACCAAAAGAAGAACATATTGATTCATCCTTTGTAATCACATTGACTACCAATAATGAGTTTGACTTAATAATAGCCTTGAATTTGTCTCTCATTCAACCAGTTGAGCATTTCATGCATCCCCAAGGCTTCAGCATCATGGGGAAGAAAAATACTTGCAGCTATTGCACATTAAACAGTAATCATAATTCTTATGTGATCTCTAACCATAAAGCCAAAAGAAACTTTTCTTGCATTGTCAAAGAGTGCTGCATCCACATTAACTTTAAGCCACCCTACATCAGGCTTTTTCCAACACACAAGACCATTGACACCCTTAGCCTGCTACCTATTATTTAGAGTGCCTTTCCTTTGAGCTTCTTTCCAATCAAACTGAAATTGCCCTAGTAAATTTATAAGGACTTGATGAATAGTTCCATACCTCCCATTCCACATTACCTCATTATGATTTCTCCAAATACACCAGAAAATCATCAAAGCTATCCCACAATCCTCAATCTTGTAGTACGAAATAGAGAATAAAGCCAATCTTAGAAAGATCCCACAGCCTTATCAAGTCCCAAGGACATTCTATTCTAACACTCCTCAGCAAAATGAAATATAACTAAAGAGTATAAGATAGATTCATCAATACCTTGGCAAACAACATAATAAGTGGGACATCTACTTTTCTTTTACAAAGCAAGTCCATTGTTAGGAGGCAATTGGAAACAGCTCGCCATACTAGCTGCTTGACTTTGGGAGGAATTTCAAGCTTCTAAAGCTTCTTTCAGACATCTGTACTAGGCGGTGAGTACACTTGAGCTTCTTAGATTTGTCTATAATAGCTATTAATAGAGTAAGAACCTTTTGGTTATGCAAACCAATACCAACTATCATGCACACATCTCGTACTCAGAGAGATGCTCAAAATCAATTTCCTATCCCTTTCATTGAAGAAGTCATAGATAAGGTCACTATCTTATTGGAGTTTGCCTGATACTGTTAAGATTTGAACAGTTGTAAATTCTAAATTAGACCTAAGAACAGTGGTTATTCTACCATTCTTCTTATCTAGAAGCCGAGGATCTTAAGTGACAAATGTATTTTCTCCATTACCTATGTGAATTTAGCTCCCTCGTTTAACTAAATGTTTAGCATCTATGATGCTCCTCCATAAGAAACTAGATTGGAAATAATAGTAACTTTAAAAAAGGTAGTACAAGGGGAATATCTGGCTTTAAATATGTGAGCCACCAGAGAATAAGGGTCAGTCATCAAATGCCATCCTTATTTACCTAACATCACTAAATTGAAATCATGAATGCATTTAAAGCCAAGACCCCCAAAATTCTTTAGATAGCACAATAATTCCCATCACTTCCAATTGATTCCTTTGCTGCCATTCCTCTTGGAACCCCCACCAATAAGAATTTAACATTATCTCAAGCTCTTTGCAAAGATCCAAAGGTAGAAGGTAGACATTCATAGCAAAGTTTGGAATTTCTTAGGCTGCAGTTTAAGAAGGATCTCCTTTTCAGCATATGAGAGAATCTTAGATTGCCAATTCTGAATGTGTTTTAAGACTTTGTCTTTGATGAAGCTAAACACTTCTTTCTTTTTTCTCCTAATCCATAAAGGAAGATCCAAATATTTTCCATGATCTATAGTAGTAGTCATACCTAAAACTGAATAAACTTGGTTTCTCATCTCGTAGCTCACATTAGTACTAAAAGAAATTACATATTTATTGAAATTGACTAACTAACTAGATGCTCCACTGCATGAAAAATATCTTTCACCGCTATTGATTCTTGTTTATTTATTTTGAAGAACAAGAAATAATCATTGGTAAAGAATAGGTGGGATATGGATGGTGCTCCTCTTGCCACATGACACCTTGGAAATAGGCCTACACTCTTCTTTTGCTGGATCAAAGAACTGAACCCCTCTGTAAATGAAAAAGAGATTAAGGTCCTCTTGACATTATCCATCCTGTAAAGCATGACATGTCATAGAAGAAACACACAACATAACCAAATCATCCATCAAGAGTGAAAACCCATTTTGCCCATAATAGCTTGTAGGTATGGCCATTCAATCCCATCGTAGTCCTTTCTTATATCTATTTTCAATGCTGCAACACCATCTTTGCCTTGAGATTTCCTTTTTAAAAAATGCATTACCTCAGTCGAAAGTAGGATATTGTTTGTGATTGACCTCCGTACTATGAACGCACTCTAACATTCAAAAATAATAAGAGGCAACACCTACTTAAGACGATTAGCTAAAATTCGGGCGACAACCTTGTACAACACATTGCATGAAGAGATAGGATGGAGATTAGACATGAATTATGGATTTGGCTTCTTTAGAATAAGCATAATATGTGTCTCATTTAGTCTATTTGGAAAAGAAACACTATTAATATAATTTAAACAAGCTGAGACCACATCAGACCTAACAATAGGCTAAAACCTCTGACAAAAAGTTGGACTCATGCCATTCGGTCCAGGGGACTTATCTGGATGCGTATCAAAAAGTGCCCTCTTTATGTCTGATACAGGACTAAGTAGCAAATCATTTTGTTTTTGAGTGACTTGAGAACTAACACACCTTAAAACTTCATTTGTATTGCTACCACTTGACTCAAATAATATCTGAAAATAATTGGTAATAATGTCCCCAATCTATGATGCTTATCATGCCATCTGCCATCTTCATCTAGGAGACAATCAATGGAGTTCATTTTCTTCCCAGACGATGCAGCAAATTGAAAGAAACAAGAATTCATGTCTCCCTCTTTGAGCTAAAAAGTCTTGTTGTGTTGCTCTAGAAAGTCTCTTGTTGATTAAGGATTTCATTATACAAACTCCTTGCCTTGTTAAAATTATCAATCCCAACCTAGTCTCTTCTACCCCTTAAGCTTAAATCTCGCATTTGCAATCTGAAAGTTTTTTTCTAAAATCTCGAGCAATATGCACACCCTAATCCATAAGCTCCTTATCATAAGCTTTAATTTGAGATTAAATTGAGAATCTTATAGTAGAGCTCCAACTTTGCTTCACCACTTCACTACACACCGCCTCCCTTAACCACAACAGAATTTCTTGCCTCATTAATTAAAAACCAAAGTTTTGGGTTTTAGCAAAATTGGTAAATGGTTAGAATAAGATACTTTGATACTATAAACTCGGGCATATTTAAATCTTTGAACCTAATTAACAAATTCCAAAAACCTATCCAACCGCTCCTTTATCCAGTCAACAGACCCTATCGACCTCTCCCAAGAGAAAAGGTACCCTTCCATCCCTAAGTCCATCAACCCATAATCCATTATAGCCCTTTTAAAACTCTTAACCATCCAATTGGGATGAATATGTCAGTCTCTCTTCTCATTATGTGATAAAAATGTGAAGTCCATAATCAAACACCGAGGGAGGTTAAATTTGGCAGTTAAGAAGTGGAGCAAATCCTATGAATCCTTGTTTTTGGTACTCTCTGAAAAGCCATAATATCTAGTGAGTATCCAATAACCCATCCCTTCAATAATCATTTTAACATCTATAAAATTTATTAAATATCCCAACAATTGAACTTGGTTGCTTGACTTCTATAATAGGGCCAAGCCCACCATTGCCTAACTGATCTATAAAAAAAGCCCTTTAAATCCCAATTTGTATTTTATACTTTCCAATCTACTTCTATCTACTAGAATCTCCATCAAAAACATAAAATGTGACCTCTTACATTTAACAATGTCCATAAGGAGTTGAATTGTTCATAGGTTACTAAGCCCACAGTAGTTCCAGCTTAACACACTTGTGATGCTAGTTCGTTTTTTGGCAATTCAATAATAAGCAAATTTTGGGCTTCAACTTGTAGTAAGAGGAACTATCAGAGTGCTAGGACAATCATAGGATCCACATCCTCTTCCTCATCCACTCTTCTCCTCTTTGGGTCCACAACAATAAGGCCATGACCACCAACATCAAATCAGTTGCCACGTTACTCACTACTAACCCCTTATCAATTATATCAGGCCCCTTAAAGCCCACCTCTCTAGCCACGATCTGTTTCCCACTAAATTCACTAATATTGTAACCTTTCTAGATAATTCCCCGGTCACTGCTGCTTTGCCCAATTTTTGTGGAACAAACACAATAACCGTTTACTCCACAATCTTTCCATCACCAGTTAATGCACTATCTCCTTCTCTGTTAGCCTGCTCAGTTGGCACCATTCTTAACCACCTATCATTGGTTTGAAATGAGCCACACCTTACTGGGGCATAGAGCCAGCTACCATAAGGCTTGACAATGTTAACACTAGACAACCCATATAGTTGGTCACATGTCTTCCTGATAGATAAAACAAAACACCCCCAGCCTTTTGTATTTGAAATCAATCCATAACTAATCACCGTTTGCTTTCTTGATTCTCATACGATGTTTCGAGGCACATGAACATTTAAAAAACATGTACTTGCATATAATTCCTCCAAGCCCCTGTAAAGTTGTTCAAATCAGTAGATATGAATATGCCAATATAATTTACAATGTCTTTGACTGCCTTCTTTGATATTTAACCAAAAGATAAATTATATATCTAGACCCAGAACATAACATGGAAAAGAGGGCAATGTTGTGGTTGTCCATCCTCTTTAACCCTCTTAAGCAGTAGGGTGTGGTTGTCAAAGGTCCGGGGACCATTCTCTAGCACACATTTCAAGTCAAGTTCGTGAAAGAACTAAAAGAGAAATAAAGATGCATTCAAATATTTAATAATGATACCCTTTCTAGTCCTCCACAAAGTGGCCATTGTATTTTTCATTGCAGCAAAGTTAACAACCTTATCAGTCAAAAATCACCCCACCAAGCAATACTTTTAGATCCTCTTTAACCTTAATATCACCTCTGTTATCTTCCTCAATAACCAGACCACTATTCTCTTCCTCATCCAAAGCAAGTTTAGCACATATGTCTGCTAAATTAGAATCCATATAATTACTACTCATCGACATGGTTGATACAAAATCATAGTCAGAAAGTATAAAGCAAAAGACAGAAAACTTCTTACAGAGACAAGATAGAATAGACTTCCCACAAAGAGGAGAAAATTTTCTTTTTATTTATTTATATTTTTACATTAATTTATCTATCTATACTCACTCTAAATCTTTTTTATTTGTAGTTTTATAAAATTTATTGTTTCAATTTATCGAAAAATTGAGGAGGTTTTATTTTATTTTATTTTTTTAATTTTACCCTTATCCCTTATTATCTATATTAAATGCTTAATAACTTTATACATTTTTATAAAAGCGATAATTTACTCAAATGTAATTTTTTCTTATAATTTAAACTATTTAATAATTTTATTAATTTTTATGTAATTACCTTAAACAACATAAATGAAAATAGATAGAGGGAGTATCTTTTGGTAGAATAATATTTATACTATCCTCACTTTTTTACCACATAAAAATTAATTGAAAAATATCAAGCAATAATTCACGCGAAATGCAATTTTATAACTTAATGCATAAATTTTCAGCATTAAATTAATATTTCTTTTACTGAAATTCATACGGATACTGAATAAACAAATAATTTGGTTCCTTATGAGCGGGAAAAAAGGCTGATAATATAATAAAGGTGGATGCAATAACGTATGATTAATAAAGTTATATTTGTTCTTATCTTAATCAATTTTCAAAATTATACTTCTCAATAATATTATTTGTTCTATTCATAGAATTTAATTTTTGAATTGATAATAAATAATTGAAATATATTTAATTATTTTATAAATAAAACAAATTGATTAGCGGTTGAAAAAATAAGGAGCAACAGTTTTGATGAAGATGGGTAAGCACTTTCAGCAATAAATACAATTCTATGATTATTCATCCGCCCTCTTGTTTTTTTTTTTAATCCAAATTTCTTTTTAGTTTTGAATACAATTCATCGGAGCGAAACTAGAGTTCAAAATTTGGGAAAGCTAAAATTAATTTTAAAGATATTTTAAAATATTTTAGAGGCTAATGCAATATATTTTTTAAAAATATTAAAAATATATAAGTGAAAAAATTAATTTTAGGAAGCATGGCCCCTCGAGCCACCGCTTAGTTCCGCTCTTGCAATTCATAATACTCTTCTTTGTGCTACTTTTCTTGTTTTACACTAACATAAAAGAATTATTCATATAATTAAATAATCAAATGAATTGCCAACATTTTTTTTTCTTATAACGTATGGAAAATATTTTTACAGTAACTAAATTATTAGAGTTAATGTTTTGGTGATGTTTTAAAGACTAAAATTAGTGGAGTATTGGGTTATTAAATTATTTCAGAGGCTCAAATGTGTTAAAATCCATTTAAGGTTATTTTTGCCTTTTCATAAATAATTATTTAATTATTAATAATTAATTAATTAACATTAATTAATGAGATGACGTATTTAATGAAAAGACTACCAGCTGACTAAAGTTTATTGGAGTTGATTTTAATATGTGCAAGATGATGATTTTCTAAAGAGTTTCATCGTATTCACCTATTCAATAGGAATGCTTGGTTTAAGTGAGAATACTGTAAAAATAAAGAAGTGGACCTTAGTAGAAGTCAACAATTATCAAGAAAATCTCTAAACAACTATAAAAGGAGAAGGAAGCTAACAAAAACTACCCGACAACTCAATCAATCAACCAAACAACTCTTTCAATCAAACCAATCAACTATAACAATCAATTAAAAATCTACAGTCAACAAATCAATTCAAGTCTTTCAAGCAAGCAGTCAATTTCTTTCAAACAAAAAATAATCTTACCCACAAAATAGTCAATTCCTTCAAAGCAATTATCTTCCCAGTAGTTTAGACTTAGTACTTCTGTTCATATACTTGCAATCAATTACTATTGTAATTAATACTTTTATAAGCAATATAGTCAATTATTATCTCAAATTTTCTACTATCACAATCTAGTAAAGTTTTTGAACGGAGCTAATGGACTTAAAAGTTTTCTTAATCTCTTTAAATCTCACACAATAATTTGTTAAGAAGTTAGAGAGCTATTAATTTTAATCAATTTAGGAAATGCATATATGTTGCACGCCCGCAATTCATTCACACGTTCTTAAGAATCAAAATATATTTAATAGATAGATTATCTTAATGCAGTCAAATCGTGTTTAAATCCATGTTACATTCGACAAGTTTGATTTTAGAAATATATAATTAGTAGCACCTTAACTCGAATTATTTAGTTGATTATGAGTTCAAATCCGGTCAATTTCTGATCGGTCCGCAGGTGATACAAATATAATTATATATATATATATATTTACACTTTCATGAGGTTTGACTGCTTCCACCATATCCATACAAAGACACAACCCGATTGGTTCCAAGTTGAGAACTGGCAACATGCTATTTCACTAATTTGATTGCAAAACTGACGGATAATTTCGAATTAAGTCCAAGTTAACCCAATCTAGTTAATAAATTTATGTGAACGAACTTATTTGATATCGATCACATAATTAAATGAAAAAAAAATTATACCCTTATCAATTTATATATATTTATTTTAATTTTAATCATCCAATTATTAAATTACCCACCCCTATTTTTAGATTTAACTCGCAACTCCATGATATAAATGCATAGAGTTATAAAACATTCTTATTGTGCATCCTAAAATTTTAAACTGGTCATTCAATAGTCAAATAGATTTGTCTATCACTACTCTTATGAAATACAAAAGGAAAAAAAAATCTTTCTCCGAAAATGAGAAGCAAAAAAAATAAAACTAAAGAAAGAGAGAAACATAAGTTAAACTTGAATTTTCAGGCACCTGAACTGTACTTCACAGTATTTCAAGCCATAAATACTCCTCAGCTCCTTAACATCTTTCGTTCTAGGCCTTTCTGACTGGCTCGAGCAACATTTTTGAGTTTAGCAGTTGCTCCAATTTTTCCCTTATTCTCGATGCTCTAAGAGCAAACTCTAATGTGCCTTTAAAATATTAAATTTATAAAAAATCTCTCCAAATGGTACTCCGATTCAGCACTAAAAATCGCACTAAATTTAGTGTGATGAATAGAAGTACGTCAAATTTTGTGCACAACTATTCACCACATCAAATTTAGTGCAGCAAATATCAAGCTTTAATTTATTTTTTTATTTTTGCATAATTTTTGTTTTAAATTATTATATGAAATATATATTAAATGCAATTTTAATTGTGATTTAGTTTTGTAATTCGATTTAATATTTATTGTCCAACTCTATGTTTTATTTTTATATATTATAGGTAATATTTTTCTTTCATGTCATAATTATGTTAAATATTTTTAATATTAATTACTATTTAATAAATAAGTAGAAAATTAATTTACAATTTTTGGAATTAAAATAGAAGAAAAAAAAAGAAAATATTCTAAAAAATATTTTTGTGGTGTAATAGTAATTGGTATAAAAATTACATTATTTTAATATGAAAATTACACTATGTAGAGTTTTGGATTGGAGATGGTCTAACTAGGAGAGCAAACAGAAGTCTTGACTTTCCGTAACCAATTTAGAAATTCAGATATTATTTCTAAATAATTTAATTTTCAAGTAGTTCTTTCAAATTTCTAATTAATTTTCCCAAAATTAAATTTTTATAAATAATTTTATTTAAAATTATTTAATTAATTTTCATAACTATAAATATAAATGATTAATAAAAAAATATTTCTCAAAAAAATCAATGATTCATAAAAATACATTTTTAATTAAATAAATTTTTAATGATCTTCCATAATTATAACTTATAAAATGAGAATTAATTAAATAATTTTAACATTTGAAATTAGGGTTAATAGATAAATTTACTCTAAATTTTTTGCATTTTTTGCTATACCCTATTATTTTTCTACCTTAATTTGAAAATTTAGCTTCAATTCTACCTACATTATAATTATAAAAAAAAATTGTTAACTAAAAGAGCAAATTGATCCTTAAATTTTTTATATCACATTGCCAATTTAATTTTTAAATTTCGATCAAAATTAATCAAACTTTTAATTTTTTTAAATTTGCATAATTAAGTCATTAATTTAATTTTTAGTAGTTTATGAAATTCACATAATCGAAAAACCCAATTAATTTCTGTGAAAATTTAAAAATTAAATTAATAGTATGATATAATAAGTTTTAAAATCGATTTCACTTATACCTTCAAATTATTATGAAAAATTTATTATTATTATTTCAATTTAACTTTAAGATATAATTGCAACTAAAATTTTGAATCGTGGTAGAATTGATAAAAAGAAAAAATGAGTAAAATACTAGTTCATCTCTAAATTTTATCTAAAAAATGAGTTCATTTATACAGTTTGAAAAAGTTATTATTTAGTTCTTAAAATTTGATTTTATTATATTAAATAATTTTTTTACTACTTTTTCTGTTAAAATTTTATCAAAAATTTAAAATACCTCTTTTTTGCGATTAAATTTTCAATTTCAACCATAATTGTTAAAAATGTAAGAAAATTTTTATTAGACTTTTTTTTTTCTATTTTTTTTATTAAAGCCTATCGTTTATAACTTGCACCATAGGCTTATTGAAAATTCACAAATTAACTTTGAAGAAAATTTTAGAAAATAATAATAATTTTTTTTCTATTTCCTTAGAATCAATATCTGCGGAAATTATTCATAAATTAAAGTTTTCCGATGGAATCTGGTTACCCTGTAGCTTCATCATCTTCACAGTAAGGCATGAAAATTAAAATGGTTGTCAATAGGATTCTCACAATAGTTCCATATCTCAGGCGAAATCCCATCATGCAAAATGGCCTTAATTTAACTGGAGCAAATACCATTTCCTTCATGCCCATTCAAATCACTACTTGATAGTATAACGAAATGGAAATTTAAAGCTATTCTTAAGACAACAATAAGAATCCCTCTAATCAAGTAAAGTCTACTTAGAATAGAAAAGCTAAGAATTTCAGATAGCGAGTCCTCTTTAAATGTAGCCTTCAAAATAACATCCCTAATTCAAATACACGAACTTAGGCATACCCATTTCTCATCAACTCTCCAAACTCTTGTAAAATGCCTACAATTTATCAGACAACATTCACAAACACATACCATGGCTTCTTTTCTTCATCCTTCACAAAATTCAAATGAAATTAATTATAATCCTTCATCATCATCTCTTCAAGAAAATTCTAGAATCAAGAAAATATGGAAATAGAAACCAAAAATGGTGTAAATAGAATGGTTGGATTAGATGCAGATGATAGTAGTGGTGTATTCTTGACCTGGAAAGATTTGTGGGTAACAATTCCTAATGGTAAAGAAAGAGCAAAGGTCATCACTGTCTCAAACACTACTGCACTCCCAGTCATCTTCTTCCACCATCGATGACGACGTAGAAGGAAGAGCTCCAGGTGCCAGCGAGCATTGGTGTGCCAGTTTCAAAAAATAGGAGCCAAGATCTTGGTGGTCATTGGAAAAAGTAGTGGTTGTGCTGCCGTTGAAGGTGGTGACACTGGTGTTATTTGCAGTGCTCATATTTTGAAAAGGGCTAGGTATTTTAGGTATGGCGTGCTGCTGTTGATGGTGGTGGGGATGGGGGTATTTTAGGAATTAGGAGTAATTTTCTTATTTGTTTTTTAATTTTTTAACAGAATTCTCAATAAATTTAGACGGAGGATTAATACTTTTAATGGAATGAAAATAGAGAGATAAGACGGTGACCTTTTTAAATTATAAGAATGAAATTATTATTTTAGGTAAATTTAAAAAATTGAATAGTATTTTATCCCAACAAAAAAAGTAGGATATAATTGAAAAAACAAGTAAAATGCAGAATAAATTTCTGTATTAGAAAATTTAGAAAAAAATTAATTTTGGTTTTTATATTAAATTTATTATTTAAACAAAAACTATTAGAAGGTTTGAAAAAAATTCAATTTTTTATTTGTTTAATTTATTATGTTATTAATATTGGCTCTCCAAATAAAATGTTTGGGTTGGGCTGCTGCTAACTCTTGACTCTGTTTTCAAGAATTTGCAGGGCTTCACCCTTTTCAACTGAATAAGCAAAAAGGATACTTAGTGTTTTTTCTCTATAACTAGCTAGCTCTGGAGAAAACTCAATAGCTCTGCAACAATAACACCAAAAACATATAAATATCACTTTTTCATTTAATAGCCCCCTGATTCATGGGATTGAGGATCTATATACCCAATAGTACCCCCACATCTGAGAATTGGCTTTGATCCAGAGGAACCAATCTTGAAATTCCAAATTCTGAAATTTTAGCAGTCAAATTATCTTCCAAAAGAATATTTGCAGTCTTAACATCTTTATGAATTATTTACATTGAAGCATCAGAATGCACAAGTGCAAGTGAATCAGCAGTTTCTGCTGCAATTCTTAAACGGGTCATCCAAGCCATGGAAGATTGTTTACCTTCAGGCTTCAGCATGTAAATGATAGTAAAGTGTATTGTTTGTGATAGACTCAGAGACCAATAAAGAAATATTATGGAAATATATAAATACAATCTTGTAAATTACAAATTGCATATTTCTCCAATTATATGAGTGGGGTATTGCCCTTGTACAGTTTGTATTCAAATTCACATGTATCAAACATTAAAGACAGTAATATTCTTTATAAGAAGCATAAAAAATTTTCACACGGTAGAGTTTTATTTTTCTACATTATTGTGTTATTACTATCAAATAATAGTGCTTTTGGACTTGGGAAGCCTATCACAATTTGCAGGTGCCCATCCAATCACTTGCTTCTCATTGTTGTAAATCACCATTTTGTCTTGCATCGATACATCTAAAAGAAGAATCAACAAGAAAATTTTAGTTCAATCAGATGCAAGCTGATAGTTTCAAAGGAATTTATCAACTCATATTACAGATTACTTCACCTCCAATGACATTTAGATCATGCAGTCCTACTTCTGTACCATTTAGAATTCCCAAGCAAGCATTTCCCTTGGACTGCCAAATTAAAGCAGTATCGTAAGGCACTGCTACAAAATTGCAAAATAAGAAGCCGGAGAAAGTTAAATTCTGGACTTACTGATATTATGAGGTATGCTTCCGGGGCAAATTCAAAATGAGTTTTAGCCCTCCCACTGCTTTTGAAGCTCATTGCAAAGGACTTGAAGTATTTCTTGACATCACGTAAGCTTTTGAAAGGTCTCCTTCCTTTCCAACAAATTGGTAGTGTTTGGTCCGGTACTTCACTCAAGGGCTTTCCTGATAGTTCTCTCTTCAACTACAAAGAAATGCATATGCCATGAATAAAAGGGATTGAGATTCAAGATTTATAGGAAAAGGAAATAGTTCATGCTGAATAGTTCAATCATGGCAGACTGAGTCTTTGTGTGTGTGTGTGTGTGTGTGTGTATGTGTGCGAGCATATATAATGAAAATTGCTTCCTACTTACTGCATATAGTAGTCCTTGATATGCCTGTAAATTCAAGTAAGTGTATGAGCTCCCACTATCAAAAGCTACAAGTAGATTTTTAATCCCAGTAGATTTGCCGTCGAATATTAATTCCGAGAATCCAGGAGAGTAGTATTTTCTGGCATAAGAGATTAGCTTTTATTGTACGAGTGAAAAGGAAAAAAAAAAAAAAAAAAAGAAAGGCAGACATTTTGAAAGATGAAAAGAAATTCATAATAAGGTCTAATTACGAATGGTCGCGTGACATTGTTGCCCAAGTTATACGGGAAGAATCAAAAATATCCTCTCCAAAGAAGAGAAATCCTCCTCCACGCCCACTCAAGCAGTGGCCAATTACATTTTGCACCAAACCCTGGCTACTAAGCTGTGATGGGATGCTAGATATTCCCCTGCCAAGCCCAAGTATTCCATCTAAGGGGTGATTAGATCTGCCTGGAAGTTGATCATATCCACATCTATACAACATAAAAAGGAAAATATATAAAAAAAGGTAGTTCAGACTTGACATAAGGATGAGGCCAAGAATATGTAATAATAGCATTAACACTGCAACAAATATTGAAATAAATAACACTAGTTTCACATCATTTGGTACATGTTAAAACTAATTATCAACAACATTCATTTTCTTTTCTCCTATTAATGTAACTAAAAACTGAATATTAGTGTAACTAAAAAGAAAAGGGAGTCCTATTGCTATTGGAATTGATTCATCCTCAAAAATTCTTGCAGAACTCCAAACATGCAGAAAAGGCCAATATCAACCTCATTCAATGGCTTTCTATAAGATTATTACTTTAGACTCCAAAGACACACTGTGCAGTAAAACTTGAAAAAAGAAAGGTAAAGAAGAAAACCCGAGAGCCAGAAGAGGATTAAGCCGCTTTCCGTTAGTGAAATTGAGAAGAAATACATCCTTGACAAGAACACCAAGGGACGAGCCACCATCTGCATACTCAACGTCATAGTCGCACTGATCTGGATCTTGACAAGTGTGGTCACCAGGTGCTTGCACCGATGAACAGAGGGGGTCTTTACATGCCACTAGGTTGTTACTGGGTCGGTATAATGGATGAGGAGCCTGTAAACAACAATTATTCATGTTTTTATTTTTAGTGGGTATATATATATATATATATATATTTATATATATATATCAATTTTAAAATTGAAATTTAATTCATCCCAAATTAATTAATGTTAAAATTTTATTATAATTTATTTCATAAATAATATATTTTAACTTAATGATTTGTTTAATTATTTTTCCTCTTATATAATATGTTTAAATATACTATATTTTAATATTATAATACATAAAGTTGTATTACCATATCCTTACTAAAAATAATAAATATAACTTAAAAAATATAATAATAATAATTTAATATATTTATATGATCGCAAATTATAATATAAATTACTAAATTATTTATTTAATTCGATTATAAATCAAGTCTAATTAAATTAGATTTTTTATAAAAATTAAATTTAACATGATATGATTTTTATTTACTAATGAAATTTAAATTTTTACTCAAGGCTTTTCTTTTTAGAAACTGTTAAAAAGTGGAAAAAAAATCATTTATCTTTAAATTCAACTCGATTTTCATTAAGTTGAATATTGAAGTAGCTTAAATAAATTGAAGTCGCTTAAATAACCAGCCCAGTCGAGTGCAAATATTTTAATACTCAACTTAAGTAACTCGCAGACTTAATTAAATATTAATATTTTATATTATATATAATAATTTATTAATTTAATTTCAAACTCAAATTTTTTAAACTTTAATTTAACATTAATAAATAAATAATTTATTTTTTTAATAATAATCGAGCCTAATTAAATTTAACTTAACTCAAATTTTTTAATCAAGTCTCCAATTCACCTATGCTCCAACACACCCATTTGATGCAATATAAACTTTATATACATAATATTGGGCCTTGAAGGGAAAGCCCATTAATATTTGGGCTTATGCGTCCATCTAAGTAATAATACAATTAATTTGGGCCATTGATAAGCGCTCGATCTCGGCTGCAATACTGCTTGCTGAAACAATCTCTCCCCCATTTTTTTTTTAAATATACTTATTATTTATATACTTAAAAAAAAAATTCTTTAAAAAAATTAGGATTTGACTCCACCCCTTGTTAATTGGCGTTTTTTTTTTTAATTGAAACTAGTTACTGAATATTTGAGACCAGAGAAAAAAGGTAAATAAATATTATCTGTGGTTTATACAAAGCATTAATCCCAGGGGAAATTCTTGTCTATTGAGATGATTATCTAATGCTAAGAATCAATGTCAAGAAACAAATGCTAATTAGAAAAAAAAAAAAAAAAAAGAATTGAATAATGGATTACCTCTGTACATTGACGACAGGGAGCGTCACATTGGAGCCATGTGAGGTCACTTCCTGTATCTACATCCAGAAAGTATGGCTTTGCTGGTTGCCCTATACTCAGTGTAACATTATAATATCTGCAAAATGCAATTCTATAGTCTTAGAAAGAAAATTTATAATTAGTCAACAGATTTCAAAATTTGCTTCTGCAATTATAGTCTGAACAGTACTACTACTGCAGCAAATCTCCCCAGATTTCTTGCCTAATTATCAGAGGAGGTGCATAGAAACTTATTAAGACTAAATTCTATGGTATAGAAATTAAATTACAAGAATAAAAACAATACCCAGCAGGATAAACATTCCCATGAAGTGGAAAAACAATGGATGATCCAATTTTACTCAGCATCATTGACGATATCGTTTCTCCAGAAAACATTGCCTTTCTCCATCTTTGTTGCCTATTATCACTAAAAGCAGCTGACGATACCAAAATCAGAAATAATAAAAACACCAACATCGCCAACACTGAAGAACCGACTTTCCCTCTCCCCATTTCTTTTCCAATTTCTACACACAAAGTTGTTGTATGCTATATGTTTGTTAAAATGACTAAATGAAGATGAGAAAGGACAGGGTCAAAATTTGTTTGGCGTCTTGTTTGGGGGACTTGGGTTTGTTGGATTTTAAATTTGATGTAAAGGTCATGTAAGTCCAACTTCGTTTTTAATATTGAAGGTGACTTTGAAACTGGGATTGGCATTGGGTGGAGAAGTAAGAAATTGGTTCTTTTGCTTCCCAATTAAGCATTGGCATTGCTTGGTTCTTTAATTACCTTCCTTTTGCATGGGATTGGATTGTTGAGGAACAATTTTAACTTCAAAATTGAAATTGAGATTTCTTCTAATGAAGTATTTCGTGAGACATTGTTTATTCTTTTCCTCCTCATAGGTAGTTATTGGTGGTGGATTTTGAATCAAAAATTCAAAACCGTTCATATGATAAATTAGACTAAGAGTAAAAATGACGAGTGTTTGATATAAAAATACATGTGGAAAATTATTGATTGGACAACATAATTTTTTCTCCCAAAAGAATGGATTCTTATTTGTATTGTATCCCAAATCCAAACAACTCTTATCCTATCTTCATAGCACTTTCTTGGAAATTACATGATAGAAAACAAAAAGAAACAAAAAAGGGTTATTTTCTTATTTATTATTATATTTTTAGTAGAAGTGGCAATTCATATTGGCATTGAATATGATGGGTGGTAATAGTGTTCTTTTAAATGTATTCTCATAACATGTATGTTATTTCTGTCAAAATCAAATTAAAACACAATATACTCTATTTAATAAATGGATAACCCCACATCACATGATAAAAATAACACCTTTAATCTTTAAATAAATCCATTATTTTCTATTTTTAATAATTAAAAATATTATATTCATGTTGATCCCCATTAATTTGTTTTTATTATATAAAATATAATTGAATATAATTTTTTTTGAGTAAATTAAATATAAATTTTTAAGAAAGGTTATTAATGTGTTAACACATGTTGATCTTAAGGAGTTATGTGTTTTTTATTTGTAAATCAATTTACTATATGATATGATTATTTTCATATAAGTTAGAATTCAATAGACTCTTTATATACTCTAAATTTTTTATAATAAAGTGTTAATATAAAAAAATAAGATTTGATTGACTATTTATTATTTAAATTTAAAATAGAGAGTAAATTGAATTTTTCATATTGAGAAAACTAATTTTACTTTTTATTTTAAATTTTATAACTTTTTATGAAGTTATTTATTAATTTTCTTGTGAAATAAAAAGGGAAAAATAAAAATGTTGTAAAATGAAAAGAAGGGAAAAATTAAAATCATTTATATTTTATGGAAAAAAGTGAAATAAAAAATTAAAATGTAAAAAGTTCATTGGAATAAAAAAAATATATATTCTTCATATTTAAAAATTAATTAAAATTTTTTTATTTATGTAAAAAAATGGTTTTTAAAATAAAGAGCCCTTAAAGATACTATTGTAATTTGCTAATTTCGCCTTGGAGTCCAACAATTTGAGAGGCAAAGAAACTTGGGAGTTAGGGACTTCACCCCTAGCCCTAGGAAAGGATGAGGCCTCTTGCTAGTCGCCGGAAAAAGTATTTGGATATGGCTAAAAGGTTTTTGATTAAATTTTAATTAAAAAAAGGAGTCATTATTTTTTTAAGGAAAAAAAAAGGGTAAAAATAAGAAAATCTTTATTTTTTGCTCTAGCGTTGTAAAATAAAAATAAAAAAAATTGATTTTTACCCAAATAAAAAAAAAAGGCAACACCAGTCAGAAGCTAGTTTTGGGGATTGATCAATGGATGGGAAAGGGGTTAAATATCAATTTTTTTTTTTTTGCAAGAAAAAGTAAGAAGGACATGGAAATAAATGGGATTAGAAAATATAAGAATAAAAATTTAAATGTTGGAGTGAAATTTACTATGATATTTTCATTCACATTCTCTTATTTTACTTACCAAATACAATATACAGGATTTACATTTCAATGCACATTCCTATAATCTCATTTCGATTAAATTATTTTGAATTTCATTTTTACATACCTAGTAACCAAAAATGCCCCAAAAGATTTAAAACATTAAAATTAAAAAAAGGAAGGAAGGAATAAATATAGTCCATACACTTCTAACAATTTTTTTTTTTTTAGTGGATGGAAAAGATTTTTAAAGAAAAAGATGGTTAGAGCCTTAGAGGTAACATTTAATGGTGCTTTTAAGACTAAAATTAAGTGAAAATTATTCAATACTCTCAATGTAATGCATTTTCATTCATAAATATGTGGGATTTACCTTCACAATTTCAGGTGAACTTTATTTCCCAAAATTGAGAGGATATTTGAATATTTGCAAGTATTATCAAACACCTTAACCAATTGCAATACTCATACTTTTAGACTTCTAATTAATTCAAACACAATGATCTCAATGCATGGTGATGTAGAACATTGTCATTGTGTATCCTAAAATTGTACACTACTCTCTTGCTAGTACAATATTCAATTGGAAAAAGAAAGAAAGAAAGAAAGAAATCCAAGTTCACTTGAATTTTCTTACACCTGTACCATAACTCATGTCATTTCAAGCCTTAAATACTTAGCAAGCTCCTTCTTAACATACTTCATTGTAGGCCTTTCTCTGCCCACTCGATTCAAGAAACGTTTTGTAAGCTCAACAATCCTAGTGAGTTGTTCTATTGTTATCTCATTCTTGACTCTGTTTTCAAGAGTTTGCAGTACTTCACCAATTTCAATTGAATAAGCAAAAAGCTAGAGTTTTTTCTCTATTACTTGTTACCTCTGGAGAAAACACTTTCCTCCTTGTCAAGAGTTCCTCAACAATTACACCAAAACTATAAACATCAGTTTTCTCATTTGATAACCCTGTTTCACAGTACTGTGGATCTATATACCCAATAGTACCCTGAACCACAATAGAGAATTGGGTTTGATCCAAAGGAACCAATCTTGAAATTCCAAAATCTGAAATTTTAGCAGTAAAATTATCATCCAAAGACTTAATATCTTTGTTAGAATTATCCCACATTATTAACTTGGTGGCTTATTATAGTATATATAATGTGAATTAGGCACCCTCTTCCTTTGAGCTAATTTTTGGGAATAAGTTCTATCCAAACCCATTTCATATGGTATGAGAGCCCAAACTAGATCCTTGTTATGCACTTATGCCCTTTTGTGTCCGCTATGTGGATTGCCCATTCTTCAATTTTAAATTTCACATGTGCTTTTTGACACGGGTTCAATATTCAATTATGCCACATACTAGTCGAGCCTAGCACATATCAAGGGGGTGGTGTTAGAATTGTCTCACATCGCTAACTTAGTGGCTAGTTATAGTGTATATAATATGAATTGGGCACTCTCTTCCTTTGAGCTAGCTTTTGGGAATGAGTTCTACTCAAACCTATTTGACAATCTCTATGAATTGGAGCATCAAAATGCATATGTGCAACTGCTCCATCAGTTTCAGTTGCAATTCTTAACCAAGTTTTCTAAGTCATGGAAGATTGTTTACCTTCACCATGCAAATGATAGTAAAGAGTATAAATTCATAAACTAGCAAAGGAATTGTTGTCTCTAAACAACCAATAAATTTTACCACATTTGGATGATTACTTGGTATAGAATAATTACTTCATTTATGAATGGTGTAATTTGTGTAGAATCCATCATTCTTGCTATCTTTACGGCAACTTCTCTTCCATCTTTTAAACTTCCCCTATAGACTATGCCATGACCTCCTTCCCCAATAATTCCACTCTCATTGAAATTTTTTGTTGCTTTCTTGAGTTCCTTTTCTGTGAAAATCTTTGCTCCTTCATCTGATTTATCCATCTTTGATAGCATTTCCTGAAGCAAAAACCTCTGTTTTCTTTGAAATTGAAACATCTTTCTCTCACCTTTTTAATCTTTATACTTCTCATTACATAATGTATGCAAGAAATAGCTGTTATTGAAGCAAGAATGCCCATATTCACACATGCAAGTTAAAAAATCACAACATTTTTTTTAACCCTTCTAATGATAAAGAAATAACTTTTGGCATCGAAATTTGGATCCACAATATTGTAAAGTAGAGAAATAACAAGTGCTTATAAGGAAATTACTTGGAGACGGAGAATTCATACAAATATATTACATTCTTTGATATATGGAATATGATACCTCTAAATACATCACCACTCTATTTTCTCCATATGACAAACACATATCTACATAAATCTCTATAACCTTGTCACCACAAATGTATTAATTAATTAATCAATAAATTAATAATTTATTAATTTATATATTAATTAATAAAAAATTAATTTATTAAGGTATCGAATTGTCATTATTTTATGTATTTGTTTAGCTAAAGTAAGTTCATGAATGTAATTAGTCTTGTTAAATAGAAGTCATGAATCTATCCATTTTGCCGACAAACTAAAATTATATTCGATGTACACTTAATTAATATACTTCACAAATCTTAATTAGTCAAGAAAAAACTTATATATTTAAGTAGTAAAAAGAACATACAATGTCACAAATGCTAAAACTAAATACAATGACTTCTCGTATTAGACCCTAGTTAGGCTAGTTGATGATTTCAGCAGCTTACGTACCAAGCTTTTCATATTACTTTTCTGCACATATCCATAGATTCAAAGTTGATGGTACACAGTGACCTAAACACCATAGATCTAGGTTATTTTATTGTAATATAATAATCAAAAAATATCAAAAATAGTAACAAAACATCAGTCTAGAGGATTGAAAGTATTGTAACAGGGACACAATTAAACAATCTAAATGTCTTAATTCTGAAAGTAATTTTTAGGGTTAATATCTTTTTGGCACGTCCAATGGGACCCTACTTAGTATAGGAGGATGTCTACCTCTGGAATCGAGAATATTCGGGTTGACCAATAGGCCAATTTTCAAGATACAAAGGAGCAACACTGGGACGAAGTAAGGGATGAGTCAAGCTTTCTTATTGATCCTAATAGGATGGCCTTACAAATAATGCACACCTTCAAGAATAGGCCATTAAACCTGGGAGGCATGCACCCTAAGCGAGCATAGAACTGTAATGTTTCTGTTAATGGCTAAAGGAATACAAGAGATCCCAACTGCAATCGACAGTTGGCATCACTGAACCAATGGTTTTAAGCCAGGCCAATCAGATGGCCATAGTATATTGAGTGTCTTGATCCAATAATGATCTCTACTTAGGAATGATCAAACATATTACTACATTTATAAGGCTAATAGTGGATGAAAATTGAATCATACAATGTATAATTGATCAATCTTTGGACTATTTCACAATGGCCCTTACCTATTTCTCTGAACTCATGGAATGGAGAAATGAGGATATGGCCAAGAGAAGGAACTTCGATGAGCAACTAAGAAGGAATCTTCTTGAGAATCGAAGGAGTAATGCTCTTAAGCCTTGCAATGGGGAGGTGCATTTGCTGAGAAGAGCCGATTGAGAAGGTCATAATGACAATAGAGAATACATATATCATAGTCGAGCTCATCAAGGTAATAAACCTCCACCTTATGATTTTTATAGGGATAACAATAGAAATGAGGATAGGGGGCATATGAAATTAAGCTTTGGTAGAGGATAAAGAGGATGCCAAACTAATGACAAGAATCAGGTCTATGATGACCAAGGTTGGGAGAATGAAATGGAAGCCTACCATGCTAATCAACTGATAGACAATGATTTAATGAGAGCCCTAGGAAGAATAGGAATAGATTTTAGGGAAAATGCTTGACCTGTCTATAGGAAACCTTATCCAAATTAGATTGACTGATTATATCCTTTTCTAAAGGATTTCAAGATATGTGAATTCATTTTGTTCTCTAGGGAAAATTCAAGCATTGTAGAGCATTTTTTTTTATTCACCAAGCAATGTAGAGAAGCTTCAGCCAAAGACTTCCTCAAACTTTGGCTATTTGGTAATCCCTGACCAAAAAAGACTTTCATTTGGTATACCAACTTAAGGGCGAATTCTATAACTACCTGAAAGTAAATGGAGGAGAAGTTTCACATAGAGTTCTACTAAATTTCTCATGTTATTACATTGGTTGACCTAGCAAGAGTATAGCAAATGCCTGGTGAATCGGTCGAGAAGTATTTGGCTCAGATTAGAAAAAAGAAAGCGTATTGTAATGCCAGCATCTCCGAGCAAGAATTGGTGAGTCTTACTTTTAGTGGCATGAATATTACTATTAGGGATCATTTTAAATGTCACAGGTTTAGAGGCTTCTATAACCTTTTAGATCAAGTCAATGGGTATAAGAGACTACTCAAGGACAAAGATCAAAAGAAATCATCTTCAAAGGGGACTTATTACCTTGATCCAATAGAGGTATCAAATTTCGAGGGCATGGTGACTTTGATTCAGAGGAAGAAGTATGCTTAGTCGAGCTTAAATTTAGGAACTCGTATAAATGTTTGGCCCTTAATAAATCTTTTGCCTTCAAGAAAAAGCCCGTCTAATCAAATAAAATAGTAAAAAAGTATTCATTTGACTTGAAAAAGGCTGATGATATCTTTGATTGCTTACTTAAAGACAATCAAATTACCTTATTGGCTAGACATATAATACCATAACTCCCTATGAGAGCAGGCTAAGAAGGACTACTGTAAGTGGCATAACTCATTCAAGCATGGCATAAATAACTATATCGCCTTTAGAAATGTGATTCAGTAGGCGATAAATGAAGGGAGTTACCCTCCCGAATATAGGAAAGCCACTATAGTAGAGACCAACCCTTTTCACGAGAATGTATATCTTTGGTTTTGGCTAATCTTAAACCTTGCACAGCATAAGATGAACCATTGTCAGATTGAGTTAATACAGTAGATGGAGGAGTGTTAAAATCTTATAGACTCCAGATGTGCTCCATCGAGCGTGATGTTTTTTATTTAAATAACTCGGTGTACCATATGGAGAACAGCTTGATATAATTAAAAGACTTGAAAAGATTGGCTAGAGTGACTTTGACCCTTCTTAACTCATTTAATTCATTAATTTCTTTAATTAATTGAATGGAGATAGGGAGCCAAGTAGCCAGACCTTGGTTAGCTGAGAAAGGTATGAAAAAGGGAACCTTTTGAAGAAGCTGAGTTGGCGGGCACATATGTAGGATAATATAGATCAATGCCACACTTGCTATCAGTATGGTGCTGAAGTAGAGATCTCAAGTTAGGAGAATACTGAGCTGACAACATATATCAAGGCTTAAATAATGTATTATAGCTATAAATATATTATATAGCTATAACTTCCTTACATAGACCCTATTAATTGTATTTTCCATATTTAGATAAGATTTGATTGCTAGAAATTAGCCTAGATTTAGCTTATGTAATGGCTGAAAATCAACCTTGTAAATCTCTACATTTTCTATATAATGAGAGAAACTCTCACAATAAGGGCAATTCAATTCAAATGATATAGTATCAGAGCCATAATTCAGAATTTTAGAGAGCCTTCTTGTGTGTCTAAAATCTTGGTTTGGGTAAATTTTTTCTGGTATTCTTTGTTGAGTGTTATTTCTATTTTTTTGAGTTCTTGCCTTAGTTGATTTGATTTTCTGCTTATTGTATTTGGTGAGTTTGGGTATCATGTCAACTACCAACTTGGATATTCTTAGTGTATGTTTCGCAAGTAAAAATTATTCTACCTGGGAATTTCAGTTTTGATTATTTGTCATGGGAAAGGAACTTTGGGGTCACATCGATGGTAGTGATCCTGCTCCTACTAAATCTCCTAAACTGGCTTAGTGGCAAGTCAAAGATGTGTGAACCATCAAATTTACACTTTATGATCCGGCTGCAGCTTGACACCTACTAAGTATAGTGCGCTACACATACAGCGGTCCTGCTAGTCGATTAGTGGGCAGGGATCAAGGGGGTAGCGCCCCTTGTGGGGTGCGGGGTAGTGCCCCGTTGAAAAATAAATTTTCTGAATCTTTCACCTCTAGTCAACTGCTTTTCAGTCACGAACCCATAGGATCAAATCAAGCTCGAATCGGAACTGAAATAGACCCAAAACGGACGAAAAAGCAAGAAACAGGTCGAACCAGTCAGCTAGCACACGAGAGGCGCGTCCTTCGCAAGAATGAAGAACTGCGTGGAGTTTGATTCCTATTCAATAGGATATGCAGGCTGCCATTATGAAAGGCATCAACTCTAAAATCTTTTTGTTAATAGTTTTTCCCTTTTATTTTGATTAATTTATATTAATCTTTTATTTCTTATTTTGAATTAGCTTAGTAGAGGATTATGTGCTTTTCCTAGTACCCATAAGGGCTAGAGGAAAGATCCTCTTTATTTTAATTGTTTTGATCTTGTAATAATTAAGTAAGATCTATTTTGCTTGTTTATCTACAATTGTCATTCCATCTCATCATATATATCTGTTTCATGCATCATTATACTCCTGTTCATGCATACACGAAATTCCTTTTTAAGAGTTATTTTGCAATTTTAGCCGAACTAAAGAAAAATACATTTTTTTTTCTCAATTGTGTAATTACCAAAACCCGATCCCCGAGCCCTCCTTGGTCACTCGTGGATTGGTACATTTTCCATTGGGATAAAATCAAATATTTTTTGGAGTCAATCATTTTGGGTTTTCTTTAATTTTTCTAATTAAAATAAGTAAATTAAAGTAGCGACTCCCTTTCACAACATCAAAATCACAAAAAATCAATTTTCTGAACTCATAGCGAGTTCTGATTGTGGAGTTTCTCCCAAAGAGTATTTCAATTCCTCGACGGATCAGACCGGTGCTTAGGCGAGGCCTCACAAAATGCTAGAGTCATGACATGGATTTTGGGATCAATTGATCAGTCCCTTGTTCCTAATATGAGGCCATATAAGATAGCTAAAGACATGTGGGAGTACTTAAAAAAGCTTTATGATAATGACAATACAGCTAAATGCTTTCAATTAGAGTATGAGATTGCTAGGTACTCTCAGGGTGATCTCTCCATTCAAGATTATTTCTCTAGATTTTAGAACTTTTGGGCAGAATATGTTGACATGATTTATATCTAAGTACCAACTGAATCTCTTGCTGATGTTTAAAAAATGCATGAACAGAGTAAGCAAGATCATTTTTTGATGAAATTATGTCCTAAATATGAAGCAGTTTGCTCCAATTTGATGAATGGTGATCCTTCTCCTTCTTTAGATGTGTGCTTTAGAGAATTACTTTGCGAAGAGTAGCGTATTGCAACACAAACTATTTTTCAACAAAATAAAGTGCATGACAATGCAATTGCTTATGCTGTAGCCTACAGGAAAACCAAGGGGAGAGACATGCGACAAGTTTAATGCTTTAGTTGTAAGGAATACAGACATATTGCTGTTAACTGTACAAAGAAATCTTGCAACTACTATAAGAAGCATGGGCATATCATTAAAGAATGTCCTACACGTCTCCAAAATCATCAAGCTAACCAGGCTGCTATTGCTAATCAGGCTGCTACTATTGATAAATCAGCTCTTACTCCAGAAATGGTTCAGCAAATGATTAATACAACCTTCTCAGCCTTAGGGCTTGAAGGTAAGTGCACTCTACCATCTTTATCTTAGCTTATTGACTCTGGTGCATCCAATCATGTGACTAATTCCATGTGACACTCTTAGCAATGTTCAAAAATATTATGGAAACATTCAGATTGCTAATGGTAGTGAGTTACCTATTCATGTTATTGGGGACATTAATTCTTCAATTAGAGATGTTCTTGTATCTTCTCAACTTTCAACTAGTCTCATTTCAGTAGGACAATTGGTTGATAATGACTGTAATGTTGGTTTTTCTCATGATGGTTGTATTGTGCATGATTAGGTGTCGAGGAAGATACTAGCAAATGGGCCTAAAGTTGGACGCTTGTTTCCTTTGCACTTTTTTTTTCCTAAACCTTTGCACTTTTTTATTACTAATTTTGTTTCTTTGGTTAGTATTACTCTAAACCAAAAGAATGAGGTATGGTACAAGTGTTTAGGCCATCCTAATTTTGTTGTCTTATCTTAATTAATAAATTTTGGTTTATTAGGCAATAAAGATAAGTTTTCCTCTAATCTTTCTTTTGATTGTTCTTCGTGTAAATTAGGTAAAAGCAAGTCTCTTTCTTTTCCTTCTCATGGTAGTCATGCAAAAAATTATTTTGATATGATTCATAGTGACGTGTGGAGCATTACTCCTATTATATCTCATGCCAATTACAAGTATTTTGTCACATTCATTGATGATTACAATAAGTATACTTGGATTTATTTTCTTCGTTATAAATCTGAGGTATTTTCTGTCTTTAAATCATTTGTAGCCTATATTGAGACTCAATTTTCTTCAAATATTAAAGTACTCAGACCAGATTCTGGTGGCGAATATACGTCCCATGAATTTCATGATTTTTTTTAGCAAAAAGGAATTGTTTCCCAACGCTTTTGTCCGTATAAACCTCAGGAAAATGGTATTATTGAACGTAAGAATTGTCATTTATTAGATGTTATTCAAACTTTATTGCTTGAATCTTTTGTTCCATCTAAGTTTTGGGCTGAAGCATTAAGTACAGTAGTTTATCTAATTAATCACTTGCCTTCAAGCGTCTTGAATTTTGAATCTCCCTATTATCGTCTTTATCATAAGCATCCCAACTATCTTGACATGCATACTTTTGGCTGTATTTGTTTTGTTCATTTGCCACCTCATGAGTGTCATAAAATTTCTGCTTAATCTGTTAAATGTGCCTTTATGGGCTATAGTGTTTCACATAAAGATTATATTTGCTATGATCCATGTTCTAACAGATTTTGTATTTCTCATTATGTTGTTTTCTTTGAAAATCAAATTTTCTTTTCTACTCATATTGATCTTCATTAGAATCAATTGTTCTTCCTAATTTTGATGAGGAAAATACTACTACTGAGAAATTTAAGCCTGGATTTATTTATAATCGATGACGTCCAACTTTGGAGCTTACTAAGCTTGACCCGACATCTGAGCCTATTCAAGCCATCTCTTCCACGGACAATCAACTCTCAAATACTACTGTTTTGTGCTTTTCTAGAATTAGCTATCCACCTTATCAGTATGGATTTCCTCACACATCTCTTCATACTACTTTGACAAGTGTTTCTATTCCTTCATGTTATTCAGAAGCTATTAAATATGATTATTGGTGTATAGTTATGAAAGATGAACTTTAAGCTCTTGAGGACAATCATACATGGGATGTTGTTGATTGTCTAACTAATGTTAAACCTATTAGGTGTAAATGGGTCTACTCAATCAAGCTTCGTTTTGACGGTACTTTAGATCGCTGTAAGGCATGACTGGTTGCCCTTTGTAACAAACAAGAGTATGGGGTCAATTATGATGAGACTTTTGCTCCTGTTGCCAAAATGAATATAGTTCTTATGGTTATTCAATTGCTACCTCTCAATGTTGGCCACTTTATTAGATGGATGTTAAAAATGTTTTTCTTCATGGTGATCTAAAAGAGGAGATTTACATGGCGCTTCCACCTGCCTTGTCTTCCTCTTTTTCTTTAGATGTTTGTAAGTTGAAGTGATCTCCTCGAGCCTAGTTTGATAAATTTCGATCCACCTTTACTTTGATTTTCATTTAAGTAGAGCCAATATGACTCCTCATTGTTTCTCTGCAAGACATCTACTGGTATTATTCTTCTTCTAGTTTATGTTGATGATATTGTTCTTACTAGGACAGATTCTGCCTTAATTGCTCGTTTGTAACAACATCTTTAAGCTTCCTTTTAAATGAAGGATCTTGGTCCTCTTGCTTACTTGTTGGGTTTGGAAGTTCATTTTGATTCTTCTAGTATTTTTTTGAATCAACATAAATACACACAGGATTTACTTAAATTAGCTAGTCTTCAAGATGCCTCTCTTGTGGATACCCTACTAGAAGTCAACATAAAGTATCATAGTGAGGAGGGTGATCTTATTTCTAATCCTACAGTCTATCGACAATTGGTGGGCATCTTAAACTATTTGACTATTACACAGCTAGATATTTCCTTTGCTTTCCAACAAGTAAGTCAATTCATGCAACATCCCCCTCATTTACACTTAGCTGCAGTTCGTCGTATCATTCGATACCTTCATGGGACACCTAGCCATGGATTGTTCTTTCCAATTGGTTCTTCTCTTCATCTTATTGCATATAGTGATGGTGATTGTGTTGAATGTCCAAACACTTAACAATCTGTCACGGGTTAGTGCATGTTTCTTAGTAATTTCTTAATTTCTTCGAAGAGTAAAAAACAAGCTCGTGTTTTTAAATCTTCAACTGAATCTAAATATTGAGCTATGTCTGCTATTTATTAGAAGATTGTTTTGCTTTAAGGACTTCTAGCCGAACTTGGTTTTTCTCAATCTAGTCTTACTCCCCTCTATGTTAATAATACTAGTGCTATTCAGATTGCCGCAAACCTTGTTTACCATAAGCGCACTAAGCATATTGAGGTGGATTGCCATTCTATTCGTGAAGCGTTAGACACTCGTTTTATTTATCTTCCTCATATTTCCATTACTTTTCAGATAGCTAAGGTATTTACCAAGACTATGACACGACAACAACATTAGTTTCTTATTGGGCAATTGATGCTTCTTGATCAACCAGCATCAATTTGAGGGGGGATGACAGCATATATCAAGGCTTAAATCATGTATTATAGCTGTAACTTCCTTACATAGACCCTATTAGCCATAATTTCCATATTTAGGTAAGATTTGATTGCTAGAAATTAGCCTAGATTTAGCTGATATAATGGCTGAAAATCAGCCTTGTAAATCTTTACATTTTCTATATAATCAGAGAAACTCTCACAATGAGGGCAATTCAATCCAAATGGTATGAGCTAGGATTTAGCCCATGGTCATTTTTAGAGAAAGCTTGAAGTATTTGAATCGAATCCACTTCGGGGTGAATTTGGTAAATAGGAATTGATAGAAAGCATAATTGTCATGATTAACGATATTATAAAAAATTTAAAAATGTCCTAGAAATTCAGCTTCCTAAGATGGTGAGCCTAGACCTATTGGCCATAGTTTGAGATTTTGCCAGGGGGAGGTTTATGAGAGGGATAGAAGTGTTCGAAGCCAAATCTGCATCACATATAAAGGACCACAAATAGTGCCAAATGGCTGAAGACTTCTACTTGAAAGAAAAATGTAGATGTTTTGATAAATATCGACGAGAATATAAGGGTTGAGAGCTAAACGAAGGCTAAAGCGTGATGGCACTTTTTAAATGTTCTTTTGTGAGGCAATACAAAAGATAAATTTACAAAGCCAATGCAAAAGGAAAGACACTTGTTCATCATGGCTCAGTTTTAGGTCAGACCTATGATGGGCAAAAACAAAATGACTGTAACTACAATTGAGTTTTACCAAAAAAAATTTTAAGCTCATCCATGTTAAGCTCTAGGGGAGCATCAATACGTTTGCCCATAAAAGGGACATTGAAAAGAGTAGCAAGGTCAAGGAGAGTGATGGACATTAGGCCGAATTGGAAGGTGAAAGCATTGTATTTGACTAACAAGAAGAGTAAGGTTGGATAAAGCAATTCTTTTAATAATAAGACTCGGTCGAGAGTAAACTCTAAAAGTGAGTCAATAAAAGAATACCCCAGGATTCAGCAAAATGTATTTTCAAATAATTGTACCAAGAAACAAAGTCCTTTGGAATGGTCAGCAAAGACATAGGATGTATGCCATGAATTAAAGAGTAGAAATAGTTTTGGCGGTTAAATCTAGGGGCTAAGACATTGCTAAAAATAGTAATATATTGAAAAAAAAAATCATTGGAATCAAGAATAGTGAGGCCAAGGGATAGACCGAGCTCAATTAGAATGAGTACCTAGAGAGAAATCGGCTCATCACTTTTGACCACATCATCAGAGGTAGTCTTGGTGGTGCTGGCCTTAGTTTCTTTGCTCTTTGATTTTCTCATTTTGGCTAATTTAATCAAAGAAGGTTTACAGGATTTGTCAGAAAACAATAAAAGGGAGGTTGGTAAGCAATTAGAAAGATTAAACACCAAGAAATTCAAGAAACTTATTTGAATATTATTAAAATTTATGAAGAACACCTAAAGATCTTTGAAGAGAACTCTAACTTGGGAGGATTTGGTGAAAATGCAAAAAATTACTGGGAAAGGTAAAAGTGGAAAAATGACTTCCCATATTTATAATCAAGGTAGGGTAGTTATGAGGCATGGAGTACAAAGAGACGTGAACAATTATGAGATTTTAATGCAAGTAATGGCTAGAAACGATTACGAACGCCTGTCTGAATTCCAAGCATCTTTTTGGAAATTTGAAATTGGAATACCAACAGATGCGACGATTTAGTTTCTAGAATAGGGTGTTTTATCTTCTATGGATTGTCCAAGTGCCAAGTTGGGACTTGAGCCAAGCATTATGATTTGCTAGTTTGGCTTGGCCAGCGTTGGCAAGTGCAACCCTTCGTCTTTCCAAGACAAAGGGTTGTATGGGGCATAGTTGATACATGCCGGCCCAAAATAAGGCCCAAACCATGGTTGTACTGCTATAAATAAGAATTAATTTAATTTCTTTACACTTAGATCCGTTGCATATAGTGAGTCCATTAGCATTGTACATGTTAGTATAGGATTAGGAGAAAGTAACTTAGAGTTGAACACTATAAAAAAGGATTGTAACACGTTGTAAATATATCACTCAACTCAATAAAAAACTTAGAATTCTACCAATTATTTTGCTATGATCACCCTTTGAATTAACAGGCACTAGCCTAAATATTCACAAAAACCTCTTTGATTGACGTCGACAATCTATATATTAGATCCATGTCAGGTTAGTTGACAGTTCCTGCAGCATATATACCAACCTTTTAGGTTACTTTTCTGCATAAATACCTAAATTCAAAGTTGACGGTATAAAGTGACCTAAACACCATAGATCTAGGTTATTTTACTATAATATAATTGTCAAAAAATACCAAAAATAGTAACAAAACATTAATTCAGAGGATTGACAGCGTTGTAACAAAGATCCAATTAAACAATCTAAGAGTTTTAATTTTGAAAGTAATATTTAGGGTTAACAATTCTTCTAACAATAACCTTGCTTTGCCAGCCTAATTAATCAAAATATTATTAATTAATTTTTATTTATTAAATCTGAGTTTTTTTTTAAGCATTGAAAAGATGATATCAATCTAAATTTATTGTTCAGATTAAATATTTATTTATGATAAGACTATATTTTAGTGTGCTTCATCAAATCCAATTTATCAAAATTCAATTTAGTTCTACTGACCAATCTTGCGTATTTACACAATAATTGAATAGTACGAAAAAATATATTGAATTTGTCGTATGCCTATCGACAACAGTCTTGGCCCATGCCCTCTAATGAGAGATGCAACTTTGTCCATTTTTCTAACCTCTCCATGGTGGCCGGGAACAACTGTAACTTCCCACTTTGTTCACACATGTTTTCTCACGTATGCATTGATTGAGGCTTGAAGCTTCACATTCATTGATATCTGACCACCAATAAAACAAAGTAATTAATTATTAAATAAAGAATATCCAAATTATTTAAATGCATCAAGATAGAGTATTAAACAAAGAAAACTCAAGATTTGAAAGTACATTCTTATTTTCAATTGAAATATTCAAGATCTATTATCCTTAAAACATTAAATTAATATATTTATTAATATTAAAATAAAACTTAAATAAATACAAATCAACTCCAACCTAAACTCAAATTAATATATTATTATATACAATAATATCAAATATATTTAAAATTATATAAATTTCTAATTAAACTTGTGAGCCGCTTGAGTTAGAAATGATAATACTCTAACTCGAGCTTTGTTTGATTTCACTAAAATTAAATTCAATTCCAGTATTTATGATCCTAAATTTAGATGAGTGATACTACATCATATAATATATTAAGTAATTTTCGATTTTTAATTATAAATAAAGTTAAAATTAATAAGTAAAAGTAGGTACCTTGACAACCATTTGGGAGATAAGGATTGCCATGAAATCCCTGAGAACAATTACAACGATAACCAGAACCATTATCAACGTCAGAACACAACTATTATTGGCCAGACAAGCATGAGGAATCCTTTTATAGCCTCTTCACATGATATGTTTCCTACTGCCCAATCCATTGCCACAGGAAACTCTCTAGCTACCATTATTATTTCTCAAATCAACAAAGTCCAAGGAAGAGAAATTACGTTTACTATCTTCAACTACAAAATCATAACTACATGGACTGAAATTAAATGCACTAGTGCTATGTTTATTATTCTTACTAGAAGTAGCAATCCAAAAATTCCTTGTATCTTTAGCCATAGAAATTTGGCCACATCCCATGCCTAAACAAGACCCACTAACAGCATCCAAGATTTCATCACTTGCATAGCCATTGTCATCAATTCTTGTTGTACCATGTAATGTTGCGTAAGCGTCGCAGCCTACAGAGGTTAGCTTGTTTCAATTATATGAGAGGGGAAAACTGGAATTGAAATGGAACAGAAGGTCTCCTATTGGCTGCCCAGAATTGCTATAACAATATACTGGAGATACATCCAAGACAGTTTACATTACCCGTCTTCATTAGTGATGCCTTTTGCCAAGGTTGCCTTTTCATCAGTCCCATTGCACAATACTAGGAAGTTGTCGTCTAGGTAACATCCTTCCTCCATGCCAAATGGAAAAGGGATTGTAAGGTTACCACAGTTGTTCCGGTAACCAGGTTTCTATAATAATGTTAATGCTGCTGCTGTTAATGTAGTCCATTGAAGTAAGGCCTGCACCCTATTCTATTCAATTGTTTGCCTCTTCAATAGGCAAACAAGTAACTGTTCTTGAGATGTGGGGTCACTTACTGATTTTGTTTTTTCTTTCCCCTTCCATTACAAGAAGTTAAAATAGGAAATTAACAATGATTGAGGACATGGTTTAGTAATACAGTGATGAGGTTTAAGAAAATAATTAACTTCCTATTTCAGGTTAGCATCCCCTTTATATGATAAACTCAGCATGATCTCCCTTCTCATACATCTGAAGATTCAGGAATAGTTAAAATTGAATTCATCTGCAGTCCCAATATACAGAGTACAGTCAAATGGTGACATACAATATTATATTCTGATTTTCTTGATTTTGCTACAAGCATATCATATTTTGATTTCCCAGTATTTCTTTACAAAAGAAAAAAGAAAGAAAAAATTATTACACAAGCAAGCAAGAATCATGAATTAATACAATCAGAAAGACTAACTTAACCTCACTTCAGGTTGAGACTTGAAGACTCTCCCAGGTAAACTTGGATTAACAGGGGTCAGACATGCAAAACCTCTTTTGACATGGAGCTTAATCAGATTTACTTCATTCTACAAGAACTAGTGAAATTGTATCACGCATGGAAACCTTCTCTACGTAGATATAAAAGAAAGATGACCTCGAATAAGACAGTCCATTTCTATAAGAGCATCATGATAACGGCCGACGCAGCAAACAACACATAAAATATCAAATCATCGCTGTGAAGGCCTGTGAAAAATGAAATTTGGGTCAGGAGGAGGCAATTATAAAAGTTGGTGCAAAAATGCCAAGGTTTCAATTCCATTTGCTTGAGGTCACTATGCTAACTTGGAAATTTGAGGAATAGCTCAGATACAGACATTGTTCCCTATCCTCTAGGCACAGCAGATTTTATCATTTTAGAATGTTTTCTGAGCACAGAATGAGAAAGCAGGAAAAAATGGTTTGAGCGAGAAATTTTAGTTTTAAAATATAAGTCCCTGTGTGGGAATGTTAATTCTTCACACAATGGAACTAGGTAATTTCACAAATTTATCAACGCCTTCCACCTAATGTGCTAGTCAAAGATAGCAGAAGAGCAGAGATTCAGTAATATAAATATGGCTTGCATGCCAATTCTTGCTACTACCATACTAGTTCATGAAACTCCACAAGGAAATAGGGTACCAGGTGGAAAAAATCTCTGCACATATCAAATGTTAGAGGTACTGAATCAAGGCTTTAGCAACCCTTATGCCTAAAACAGATGTTGAATCCATTTTCTACATACTAAGTATGACATTATGATTCTGTGCTAACCAAGTTGTCAATCAGAGGCAAAAAGCATGAATTTCTTACCACTTTGAGCAGATGCAGCTGCAGGAAGTGCTGGAATTTTCACAGCTGCAAATTCCAAAAGCAAGTTAATGTTAAACTAAACCTTGAAGAGAGGACGAAGGGGAAAAAACTTCAAATAACAGTGTTGGAAAATATAATCCCACATGGAAAAAGTATAAGAATATAAAGTGGAATATATGTGGAGTAGATTGAGCCTTAGCACAAGCCAATTGGTTTTGTGCAATATAAGGTTCTAACCCACTTATATGGCCATTGGTATCATTTGGCCCAAAACTCTTTAGGCCCATGGATTTTCTACAAACAGCAAATAACTTCATCAATGAAACAAACAACCATCCAGTGAATAGACTTTCACAAGTGAGACATACTTTTGTTGCATGATGATGCTGATAATTGAGATGAAGAGGGCCAGGGAGCAGGAATATTATCATTCAGATCACAAATGAAGCTAATCCCTGAAGACTTGTCTAGTGTTGCATCAGAAGGCAAGCTTGGTAGAAGGCATCCAGACTCTATTCCAAAACAAAAAATAATAAAAAGACAATTACAAGAAGAAGAGTAATGAAGTAAATCATAAAATATAATTCCATAAACCGACAATCATAAAATATAATTCCATAAACCGACAAAAAGAAATGAAAACATAAACACCACATAACAGATTGTATGCAAGTCTAGTCCAGTTCCTAATTCAACCCCAGATTACAGATTCAAACACTGCATGAACATACACAATCAATGCTCGTACCCAGGCCCATCTTTGTGGGCAAAAGAAGAAAGGAGAGAAGAAAGTTTGTCAGTGCATCTATATGATTCCATTAAGTATTCATACCTTGCTTTGCAACTGATGTGTGCAAATTGTTGATCGCGGTGTCATTAAAGATGGCAACATGACAAAAAGAATTCCTCATTAGCATCTGCTTTTAAAATGGAAAAAAGAAACGAAAATGAAAAAATAATCAGTGTCACAAGAAAACTAACCTTGGAGTGAGAAATCCTTGAGGCTGATGTGACAAAGACTATAAACATCTCTGGTAACATTTGATTTTTTTAACTTCATTCCGAGAGTTGTAGCACAATCCAAAGCTTGCAAGTTGGTTATGAGGCTCTGCTTCTGCAAGTGAGACACATAACTATCCATCGCATGACAGCATTCTGTGGTGTTACTTATGTCATTCCCACAGCCCTTTGCAACATGGCTCATGTCAGGAAAAACCAGAGGGCAAACTGAAGCAGAAAGCAGAAGAGAAAAACTGAGAAAAGAGTAAGAGACAGATAAGGCTAGCTGAAGTGATTGGTATGTCTGGGTTAAGTAGAAACAAAGAAGAGCAATATGCAAACATTAAATGGTACAGTTAATGAGGAAAAGAGATATTCTCTATAAAGAACTGACGATACTACTAGTATTGATATATCAAGAGTAAATAGAATCTACCAAGGCCATCAATTCTATATATGTATCACAGAGATTATACCAGATGACCTCTTAATTGGGATTTTTTTTTTCCGGAGAATGTTAATTGGGATTTTTCAAACACACAGTTGTATATACCCAAAGAAACAAAAGAAAATTATTAGCATTCAGCATGCCATGGATGTTAATTGATGTTTATGTGCTGCTTTTGGTATTGAGAAATTTCTTTAACTGAACAGGCAGCTGATGACCTGAAAATAGCCAAATGCAACTGTCAACAGATTCTCAGCTACTGAAGAATTGCCCAGGTATTATTTTGGTGATTTCTAAGCATAACAGATGAAGTTAGTTTTATGTATCCATATTTTGGTGATTTCTAAGCATAACAGATAAAGTTAGTTTTATGTATCCATATTTTCAAACTCACCTTTATTGACGTTGCAATTAGATAGTCCTCGGAGAACCTCCTTTGCATGAGAAGGATCAAGTTTACTTGCCAACCATCGGAGAACAATATGTTTACAATCATTAACCCTAGTTGAGTGCTGAGGTAAACCATAAGCCTCATCCATGCTCAAGATATCAGAAGCTTTTAATGCAATTCTTGTAGCTGCTTCCATTATAGCATTTTGACATGCTTGGTTGCAACATTCTTTCACAGGATCAATCTTCTCACAGGCGGAAAGAAGCTTGGACAAATCCACAGTACTCTCAAACTCATTCACATCTTTAACTGGGCAAAAGCCTTCAGTGAGATTTGATGAATGAACCGAGCATATTCTCTTAACATTATCAGCAGCACCTTGACCCACCAAAATTTGCTCAATATCTGAGAGGCAATACTTGGAAACACTCCCATTTAAAGCAAGCACATTAGTCTCTTTACTTGATTGACCAATAAGAATTGCAACAGTGGCTTCTAACTGTGGACAACATATAACATTGGCCAGCAATGGTGCGAAAAATGCCCAGCAATCAATTGATGTCATGCGCATCAAACTTTCAGCAGCAGTGAAGTTCAACGTACATAGTCCTAAAACAAAGAGGTAAGGACCAAGTTCAAAGTATAATTGGGCATGTCAATTCAAATGGCTTTGAGAGTCCAATGAAACCAAGGTACAAAATATGAACCTGATAATTTTGGTATAGAACTGTTGGTGAAAGGTTGCAATGGTGAAGGTGCTAGAATAGGGAGAAAAGGCTGAGGGGCTGCATTTGGTGCAATCTCAGGAAGAAAAGCATCCAATCGTCTGTCCATCAATGCAGAGACTCTAATATGATGGTATTCATTCAGACCTATAGCAAAAGAATGGGTCATTTTGACAATAACCTTAAAAACCATAATACCGTTAATCAAAAGATAAATTGTATACTTTCCACATATGTATTACATTGACATAATTTCAGAGTTCAAGTTCAATCAAGAGTGCATAAAAAGAGAGTTTATAACGATAATAAATCAAATCATGTTGCATCACCACATTGCCATTCAGGTAAAAGCCCTTTCAATAGGAAATAAAAGAAATGATTGGAATGGAATCCAAGTGACAAGAAGACAATCAGTTAGGGACTTCAAAAGATAAATCGTCCCATATGATTGTTCACCATCCATACATAACAGCATATATTAGAAAATTAATATAAGTTGTTTTCTGTTCAGTATACACTAAACTGCCTGAAGGGGAAATTTCAGGACAAGAGCAAAGGTTCAATGTGGTGAGACTCGCACATGTATCTCAGCAAACAATTGACGCATTAAATGATGGCCTTGTGTATATAAAATGCTACATTGTGTTTAGTGCCTCATTTGCCAGACACATAAATCCCTACAAATTCCTACTGTTTAAAATAGTAAGTTATCAATGTAAATCTCACAAAAAATTTAAACTGAGAGAAATTAGTTTGATTGAATTGAATTAGTTTGATTGAGTTGAACGCCCTAAACCTCAATGAAACCTAAAATCTTCTCTGTTGATTTTCAAGGGTATAAGGAAGGCAGAAAAATGGGTAAAACAAGGAGAGCGGGACATTATCCAAGCTTAGGATACACTAAATATAATTACAAACAATAATAGCAAGTCAATAATGTGAACAAAAAACTGCACAAGAGAATAGTGGGAAACAAGTTAAAGAACCAATGCACCCAAAGAATAAACATAATAGCAAATAAGCCTCCACAAATATGACAAGAGCTTTAGGCAAAATCATTAATTACCGCATTTCGTAAAATCAATTAACAGAAACAAAGCAATGGGGAACCAAAACAGTCACCAAAAACCCAGTTACATTGAGCCAAAAATAAAGCAACTTGAAAAAAAATACCTAACAGAAATAAGTCATAGATCATGCTAAAGAAGCAAACCCAGTAAAGAAAAACTGAAATTAAGAGATGGGTACTCACTTAAAAGCAGTAAAAAGACCTGAAGAAGAACCATAATGGTAATGAACTTGAGAGACAACCCTTCATTCATGCCTCCACCTTTATCACTCCAAGAAAGGAAAAGTACAGTTAAAAACCAAAAAAAGAAAAAGGCAACATAATATAACAGAAAGAAATAAATTAAGAAAAAGATACAACTTTAAGAAGCTTATGGGTTGAAATTCAGAGTATGTGAGAAAACAAAGAAGCCATGGATGATGAAAACTTGTTAAGTGTGTGTGGGGACTAAGAGCAGTACCAGGACTACCAGGAGCAGCTGTACCCCTTTGAAAGAGAGAGAGAGAGAGAGAGAGGAAAGGACCCACAGAGTCATTAAAATTAAGATATAATAGCACTAGTGCCATTAATGTCATCAATTGCCTTTTTTCTCCACTTCTTCTGCATATTGCCATATTAGCCGCTTTGGCACGCGTGGCATGTGAGAAGTTCACATGCGTGGTTTGTTCACACGTGTAAGTTGTTACGTGGCTGTTGGAGTTGGGTCATGGGTGATAATTTACAAAAATTGGGTGGTTGGTGTATTGTGGGTTGTGGATATTAAATTTTCTGGTGCATGTCTCCTGGGCATTTATGAATTAGCAGTTTTCTATTTTTATTTTGTCTCCTTTTCAGACTTTTGGGTTTTTTTCAATCTGATTTAAACTAAAGATTTCTAATTCTGATAATCAATATTTCAATTCCATTAAACCAAAGAAGAATGGTAATTCAAATATTCAGCACTCACATTTCTATGCTTTGAATTTCACCAACCAAGTCAAATGAATAGCTAACCCAAATATGGTCTTCTTTAGCCCAGCCAATCTCAACAATAAGCAATGGACTAATGATTTCTTGGTAGACAAAAGCTAATGCCCTTATGCATATTTGGGCGAAGCCTGGCCCAAATTAGTCCCACAACAGGACCAATTATTCAAGCTTTATAATTTTGGGTTCAGCCACCAAAACATAAACAAATACAATCTCAAATATCTTTTCCTTTTTTTTTTATTTATTTGTGTGTGTTGAATAGCAAGTAATTGAGTCAATATTAATTAGCTTTTGATTCAATAGTATTGGAGTCAGCTTCAAGATTGAAATTTGAAGTTTAAATTTCAACTAAAAACAAATTTAGTAAAACAAATAAAGTCAATGTTTCAATTTTGGCAAGTATATTTCACTGTAAGGTTGAGGCTATACATCAATAATCATATGAATATGGAGCATGAATTTGCAATTTATGATGTGAGATTTTGCATGTGGGAAGATATTTATTGATTTTAATTTAATGGGAGTGGAGGCTTGACTTTTACAAAGAGAGATCTCGATGCAAAAATAAATTTATAGGCTATTTAGACCTTTATTTATTTATTTGAGAATATAGCAAGTTGAACTTGGTTAGAATGATAGCTTGGAATTGAAAACTGAAAAACTTTACAAATAAGGAAGATTTTAATAAAAAATAATATGAATAAAAAATTCAACTTCAATATTTCTTACATCGTTATTTAAAATGATTCCAACTAAGGAAAATGCTTCTTAGCACCCTTAAACTTTATTCATTTTATTTATTAAATTTATTGTTTTATTTATCTACATTCACTCTAAGATTAACTGTGTAATTTATATCTTCATCCTTAATTGATGATTCTTGCAACTTATATATTAAATTCTTGAACAGATATTAATAGTGTCAGCAATGTATATACTGAAAAGTCAGGTTAATTTTCATTATACAGATTCCTAATTGAAAGTTGACGATACTTTGACGCCTATATACTTAGGTTATTTTATTGTACTTTTTTTTAATTAATCTAGTATTAATTAATTTGTTTAAGGGGTTAACATTCTTTTGGTGCACCCAATGAGAACTTTTTTAAAATTAAGAAAATGTCTAATACTACAGATAACACTAGTTGGTCGGACTGGCAAGCCAGGCGACAAACTCGGTGACACTGATGTTCGTACATCAACCACTAAAACTAGAAACCAACCTTTATTGGCCTCTTAGTTAAAAAAGAATCTCAACAAAGGGCTATTCAACATTGGAATCCTACAGAAGAAAGGAATTTTATATAGGTGACCTTGAAAAGATTGGACATCCTATTCTCTGAAGATGCTGAAACTCAAAACTCCTAAACCAATGATCCCAAGTACAACTGAGAGAGAATCATATGATGGCCTCCAATTTTGAGCACGATCGATCAACGAGCTATTGTAGATGGAGTGGCCTGAGAGGACAACGGCCTTTATCTTGGAATACCGAACAAATAGTAGTTGTGATGAAGCTAATGTTAGACGAGAATCAAACTATGCAAAAGACCATTAATAGATCTTTGGAATTGTTCACTACAACCTTGACTCATTTCCCCAGGCTCATGGAAGGAAGAAAAGATGAGATGGCTGGGAGAAGGAACTTCACTGAACAATTCAAAAGAAACTTTCCTAATGACTAAAGGAACAAAGTAAGGCATGGTGAGATGAATTGGATGAGCTGAGTTGAAAGAATTAGAGTCAATTGATACCAATAGAGGGATCCTTTACTAGTTGCGGAAGATAATCTAGGTAATAATGCTCCTTATAGTTATAACGATTACCCAAATGATAATATATATAACAATAAGAGACAAGATTATGACCCTGGATATAATAGAGATGATGAAAGAAGGTTGAACTATCAACCTAATTATAATGACAATGATAGAGATGTCTAGGAAAGGAAGCATGAATATAGAGATTTCCAACTCATCAATAATGACCTAATGAGAGTATTAAGGAGGATAAGGGTATATTTTAAGGATACAGCTCAACAAGTATGCAGTAAGCCTTACCCTAACTAGATTGACTAAGTATAATCCTTTTCCTAGAGGCTACAAAATCCTAAAGATTAGCCTATTTTTGAGGGAGGACAATTCAAACACTGTTGAACACATTTTTAGGTTTTTTACATAGTGTAAGAAAGCATTTGCCAAAAACTTTCTTAAGCTTCAGTTATTTGGTAACTCTTTGACTAGATTAGTCTTTAGCTAGTATATGAATCTCAGGTAGGATTCTATCACTACCTAGACTTAAATAAAAGAGCACTTTCACATTAAGTTTTACGAAACTCCCCCAACTACCACTTTGACCGACCTAACAAAGACCACTCCAATACCAATAGAGTTGGCTAAATTTTATGGCTCAGTTCAGAAAGGTTAAAGCTTATTGCAATGTCAATATCTCAAAGGCCAAGTTAGTGAACCTTGCATTTAGTGGCATGAATATCACCATCAGGGAACACTTTAAAGGCCACAATTCGAGACTTTTATGATCTCCTCAACTTAGTTAATGGGTATAAGAGATTGGTCAAGGAGAAAGATCATAAGAAGACTTCATTCAAAAGTAATTATTAATGAGATCCATTAGGGATCTCAGCGGTTGATCAAGATGCAATTTTAGATTCTCATGAAAAGTTAGGTAAATTGCCATAGGATTCACTAAACTATAGTCATTATTTCAAATTGGTCACTAACTGAAAAATTTATTCAGTTTTGTCACTATACTTCAAAAAATATATCAATATACAGTCACCTGTCACTACTGAGCCATCTGACTAGTTAGAGGACATGGCATGACATGTCAACAAAGTAAACTAGTCAAACCGACTCTTAAGCTCCATGTCATCATCATATCAACATTTTTCACATCAGCTGGCATGTCTTACCCAGTGAATGACTGACATGTGTCAGAAAGAAAACTAAAAAATTAGTCTCTATCTCTCTCTCTCTCCTTCTCTCTCTCTCACTCACTCTCTCTCTCTTTCTTGATCTACTGCAAATCATTCTCTCTTCTCCACCATCTTGCCTCATCAGTCCTCACCTAATGCCACTAAATGTCACTCACAACTTACCCAATCTCCATCGATTCTCCCCCTTATTCCCGTATGACAGATTCATACTTCAATGTGTTATATCGGTAGTGAGGTATCATTATTGTAATGGCTTGAGTATTTTTTTTTAGTGTTTTAATCATCATTGTTCGATTCACTTACATCGTCACCATTGCTAGCGAGTCTGATTTTATTCTTCTATGTTTCAAGATATGGTCAGAAGGTTACCTCTAGTCGAGCTAGAAATCCTTTTGTGTATAGACACCCAACATATAGGATATCTATGCAATGAAGGAGATCGACGCATCGAATTCGATTGGAATTTTCAAAAAAGCTTTTAAGCCTTTGGTAATCTCTAGCAAAATGAGTTACATCTCATTCAATGATAATACACTGAAGGGACTGAATTGATCGACTCTATGCTTGAGGTTGTGAGGAAAGAAGCTAAGAATTGTGATTGTTTGCAATGTAATGAGACAATCTAGAATTTCATTTCATTTTCATTTTTTTTTTTTTGGTTTTTGGTGTGGCTTTGTTATTGATTTAATCATGCTTTGGCTCAAGTTTTAGGTTTGCACTCTGGTTTTGATAAGGATATCAGTTGTTTTTTGGGAATATTTAAAGGATTGATTAGATTATTCCCCCCCCCCCCCCCCATTCCACTTTTGCTATAAGGTTTTGGTTAGTGTTTTCCTCTATGAATGCTTGAATATAATGGTAGAATATTGAGAAATTTTACAGTAGTTATGAATTGTGTTCATAGTATTTTTTTTTTTAAATTTGGTAATTAACTAATCATCTTATTGATTCAAAAAACCTAATCATCTTATTAAATAGAATTTTTATACATAATTTCTAATGGCTATTTAGGAGTTTAGACCAAGATACAAGGTGATATATTGAATCCAATCAAAAAATGACTTTGCTATTAAGAGGCCATGATAAAAAATAAAAAAAAATGTTGAATCTTCTTCCATGAGTTTGGTGGTAGCAATGGTTATCACAACTTCATTTGGCCGGTTATCACAACTTTATTTTGCCAATTATCAATGGTGATTGGTTTTGGATCTGATAGGCAACTTGATAATGAAGAATATGATGACATGAAAAAAAAAAAAAAAAGAAAGAAAAGAAAGTTTTATTTTAAAATATCAGAAAATGTTTTTGAAAAGAAAATAACAGAAAAATAAAGTATTCTCTTTTCAAAAAATGGGTTTCAATGATTAATCATAAAGATTATATATATATATATATATATATATATATATATATATATATATATATATATATATATATATATATATATATATATATATATATATATATATATATTAGAATTTGTTGTTGTCTTGGATATTATGTGATTTTCTTGATTTTATGTATTTTTCTATTTGGTTGGTGAGAAAGTGAGGAAGTTGGCAAGAAAATGGAGAGAGAAAGATGAGGGTATTTTTGGTAATAAAATACTTAAGTGGAAAAGTGTGTGATTTGGCAATGACATGGTGATGATATGTTAGTCTGACTGATCCAACCTGTTGACATGTTACTCCATGTTAGTCTACAAGCCGAAATTTTAGTCTAGTGGTGCCAAATGATAGTATATTAATACAACTTTTTAAAGTTTGGTTACAAATCTAAAAGAAAAAAATTGATTAGTGACTAATTTAAAATAATATCTAAAGTTTAGTGACCTCCTACACAATTTACCGAAGAAGAGGTTTACCTAGTCGAACTTTAACTAGGCACTCCATATGAGTGTTTGGCCTTGAGTAAACCCTCAACATTCAATAAGAAAGTAGTTAAGCTCAATCTAAATAAGATTGCAAAGGAAAACTATTCAACTTGAATATGGTCGATGAGATATTTGATTATCTATTCAAGGATAGTCAAATCACTTTCTCAATCGGCCATATAATTTCACTAGTAAAAGAATGAGCAAAGCGACACTATTGCAAATGGCACAATTCTTTCAAACACCACACCAACAATTATATAGTCTTTAGGAACATAATCCAAAAGGCCATTCAAGAAGGAAGACCTGCTCTCTCGATCAAAGTAAAAGCATCATTGGTGAAAACCAATCCATTCCTTAAGATAACAATTAAGATGACTAATGTCAACACAATGATAATCAAAACACTAAGGGCATGTGATCTATAGTTGAACATAATAGTTTGGCCTAAAGAAAAAATGAACTTGCAAACCAAGGAAGAAAGGCAGAAGCCAATGATGCATCTCAAACCTCATAAAGCTCGTGATGATGAAAACCACAAAGCTAGAACCCCCAATATTAGATTGGTAAGATTAACACTTGTTTAATTTTCCCTTCTTGTAAATCTGGGTTTCAAGTGATACCAAAGTGTAAGTAACTAGAAAAGGACAAAGACCCCTTTACAGCTTAGGGCTTAAGATACCATGCCAAAACAGCAAAGGGAATGGAGATATGTACTGGCTTAAAGACTGAGGCAACCCTCTGATTGGTCTAGATATGAAGAACTATAATACCTAAGTGTTTCTTAGCTCTCACTGAGTGTGAATGACACTAAAATATTAGATCTTTGAATGATAGTGTAATATAGGAATGATAAGAAATCGGGTAGTAACCTTATGACATAATGTGTAATGTTTGCTTGGTACATGATTTTATGATAATTAACTATGTCCTAATGATTTAGATAGAGTCCATATGATAGTTAAAGATGTAGGCAAAGAAGTTAGAAAATGTAAATTGGAAAGTTATAGTGAGAGGTAAGGAAAGGAATTTAAAAGAAAAACTTCCAAACTTGTAAGTGGGCTTATGGGCTTGTTAATGAGTCTTGATGTAACAAGGGCCCAAACCTAACATGGGAAGGCCCAAACCCAACAACGAGTCTTGCTTAACAATGATATAACATCCAAGCTTGTGAACAAGAAATGGTGGGCCAAGATAATAGACAAAAGATGTGTAGAGAATAAGCCTTTGATGTTTAGCTCATTAGTCACCAAAATTGACTAAGTCAAGTTCTAAACCAAGTGGAACTCTTGCTTTTCCTTTACATGAGTCAAGGTTCAATTAGAACACCCAACATCTCATGATAATCCTTGCTATTATAGAAAGAATCTTAGCCCTTCATTTTGACACCATTTTAACCATCCATTAAGTTTAACTCCTAACCATTAGATATAGCTTGATAAATCCTCACTATCCAATCTATTACATATATAAGCAAAATTGTGTAGAGAAATTTCATTTAGCTTTCTCTACACCAAAATTCTACACCAAAAGAAGAAATTCTCCCCACCCCACTTACAACAAAAGTCTTGGCAAAACAAAGCTAATCAAGGTAAAGAGTTATGCCTATCCTTTCTTTTTATGCTCTAAAATTGATTATAGTGACTAGGTTGTTTGAAGAATTTCTTTTGCACTATATATGGGATTCGGCCAACCTAGGATAGCCATACTTAGGATATGTTTTTGAATGATCTTAGATGAAGGAAAATTATTTAAAAGGGATAAAATGAACTTTGGAAGCATGATTCAAGTTTTGGGAAGCTTTGAAGCATAAACATGATTAGAAAAAGAGTTTAAAGTTCTAATACTATATTATGATGATTGAGTGAATATATATGTTATATATTATATGTTATATCAATTTCATATTCTTACAACTAATTTGGAGGTTTTATGAGGAATTGAGAGTTTTTCCCAAATTTGACATAGATGGGATAAGTTAGGGTTTATAGAGTAATTTGGAGATTTTGAGACTTAAATTTGAATTCTTGAAATTTAATGGGATATTTAGCTTGGAATTGATTAGGAATAAGAATGAGTATGTATATGATATAATTGGGATATTTCTATCATAAGTTAAAATAATAAGCAAGCAAAAGATATAGTTAGTAATATCATTAATTACTAATTGTTATATAATTGAAATGTGATGTGTAGAACCACAAGGAAAGGGCAAAGGGATTATTCAAGTTCGTGAGGGACATTGAGCTAGCTAAGAGCGAATATTCATTAGGAGCAAAGGCGTTAAGGTGAGTACTCAATAATGTAATGTAATTGCACCATGTTCTTTACAACTATTAATTGAAATGCTACTATTGATACATGCCTAAAAGGGACATTGAATATGTATTGTTATGGAATATGAGCCTTTGAATCCTTCTTATATGATAAATTGAACATAAAGAGCCTATTACATTGGTGCCATTTTATATCCAATGTTTAATATGCCAATTACTTGTTATTGAATGCTTGATACCAATTTTGAACATGCCTTTCATAAATACCTATGATAAGTAGAAAACTCCTTTCGATGTGAGGTAATACATCAGACCATGTGCACTTGGTATAAGCCTGCGGGTAGGGCGATAATACCCAACCTCTGTTAGGGGGGAACGCCTAACTATAAGAGCCAATAAGTCTTGTGTAATGTGATATATGTGAGTGAGCAAGGCTTAGACCGCCACTCTTCAACTTTTATGTATGGGAAGCTTTCTGCTTCTAAGACATTCTTGTTTCTGCTAAAATGTACTCTAATGTTCAACATGACCAATTTTGATTAACATCACACCCTTGTTACCTTGAATTAACCCAAATGGCAACATGTTATATTGTTTGCATGTTGTATTATATTATTTTGTACTTATTGAGCTAGTCTCATTCTGTAGTTGTTTATAATTTTCCAAGTCAATGTGAATCATTAGCAAGGTAAATCCCGAGCCATGTTTCTTTGCTTGGAACTTGCTAAAGATATTGTGAAGATGTTACTTGTGTCATTTTGAAGACGTGCAACTTAGAGCTCCATGGTGACTAAAGATGTAGTGTAAATGGATGTTATGTCTAAGAATAGTATAAGTAACTGATAACATGTATTAAGTATATGTATACTTATGATATTAATTAAAAGTGTATGGATAGTATTTGTGGATAACTCAAAATGATATTCTGTTTTTAATTATGGCATGACACTAAAGTTTATTGAGTATAATGAAATAGTTAAAGTAATCATTGGGAATTGGCAATGAACAACATGATTACAATCTTGGGAGAGATGGTTAAATAAGATATGTAGGATGATAATAAAACTAATGGTGTTCTACGGGTTTAGGTGACCTTATGTCTCTCTGAACTCTAAGATAGTCAAAGCCTAGAATTTGGGTCGTGACAAGAACGAAAGCATATAAGCTCATAACCTAAACCATTAACCACTAAAGATAAATGGCAATCAAGTAAGCATTCATTTGGGCCAAAACAAAAGGACCAAATTGAGTTTCGACCAAAGGAACTCAACACTTTTAAGCCAAAACCTCAACATACTGAAAAGTGGAAAACTCATAGCCTCTATAATAAAAGTGTATTTGATAGGATTAACCCAAAATAATCCACTAGACTGCCCCTTATAAAGACTCAGAAGAGGAGACTTCAAAGGCAGAGGTAAGAAAAAAGGGTTGAAATAACCAAGCAAGGTGAAAAAGTTGATGCTAGGAATAAGTATAAGGCAGTCAAAGCTAAAGTTCATTTAGAGGAAGATGAGGCTAAAAGAATGACATTAAGAGCCAATCTAGGCTAAAAGAATGACATTAAGAGCCATGCTGTATCAACCTAATGATAAAACAAAATCTTACAAGGTAGAGGAACCATGATCGAGACATAAGAAAAGAAAAGTATGGATTCCTAAGGCAAAAAAAGTCTAAGTCTCGATCTAATGATAAGCTAAATAGGCTTGAGCAAGCAAGTACATTATTTGAGGTAGAAGAAGCTTTGAGTAATCCGGGGGCAAGTCTAAAAGCAAGCATTAAAATGGTTTGCTAATTACTAAATGAATTTTTTCCAAAATCTATGTAAACATCTACACCTGGATAGAGATATTCTGGAAGCCAAAACCTATTAGCAAAGTTAAAGAAGAGGTTCAACAATGAGTATTAATTGAAGAACCAACAACATGCCTCAGCAACCATATTTGGCCACTCTACATCAAGGCCAAGATTAATAAGGTAATTATCAATAGGATGTTGGTAGATAATAGAGTACTGATAAATGTTTTACCTTTACATATGCTAAAGAAGTTCAGCATGAGAAAGAAGATTTGGAGAAGGTTGATGTTTTAATGACCAACTTCACTAAAGGAAACAATGGAAAAAGGCTTTATCTCAGTACAAACGAAAGTAAACTATGAAATTTAGCCTAAAGGAATGTTCGTGGTGGATGTGAGATGTAACTACAATGTCATGTTAGGCCAAGATTGGATCTATTCTAATAGATGCATCTTCTCATCTATGCATCAAATACTCATCTTATTTAGGTATATTGAGATTGTACATGCTGACTTAGATCCCTTTTGAAAAGAAGTCCATATGATGTATTCCCTACTCTATGAGCCTCATACTAGATAATAGAGTTTGTTCTTTTAGAGAATGGTAAATGTGTTAGATAGTAGCCTGAGGTGGCATCCCTTGATCAGTTAGGGATTTTGGCTGAGAAGTTATTTCAGACTATATTAGTTTGGCTTCCTAGTTGAGCATCATCTTTCAATATTTTTAATGGTTAAGGCATAACAACACAGAGAATGTTGGAAGGATATCAAAGTTCTCATTGGGGAGCATAACATAGTTATGGCTGAGTGTATTTATAAGGATGAAGAGTATGGTCTCCCAACCTAATTAAAACTTAAAGACCTAAAAATAGCATCTCCCAAGCTTTAAGACTAAGTGTAAGACCCTTTGAATGAAATCAATTTAGGCATCGAGGATGATGTTTGGCCTATTTTTCATTAATGCTAAGCTCAATGCCGAATTTAAAGCCAAGTTGATTACTTTGCTTAGAGAATTCAAATATTTCTTTTCTTAGAACTTTACTAAGATATCAAGCCTTAACTAAGATCTTATAGTGCATCTATTGTCTATCAAGCCTAGTTATAGGCCATTTAGGCAATCTATGAAAAGGATATTCAAAGAAGTTGAAGGCTGGTTCAGAAAGAGAATAAGAGACTCTTGGATGCAAGGTTCATAAGAATAACCACTTATGCAGAATGGTTGTCAAATATCATCCCAATTATTAAAAAGATTAGGAAGCTAAGGATATATGTTGACTTTAGGAATCTTAACTTGGCTACCCTAAAAGATGAATACCCGATGTTGATCTCAAACATGCTCATTGATGTCATGGCTTACAACATAATTATAAGCTTCATAGATGGGCACTAGGGAGATAATCAAATCAAGATAGCTTTTAGATGTCCATGATGAATCAGAGCCTATGAATGGAGTATGATGCCATTTGGCTTAAAAAAAATGCTAAGGTCATTTATCATAAGACAATCAACACTATCTTCTATGACATGATTGATAAGTTTATAGAGGTATACATTGATATGTGATGATTTAATCCCAATAAGAAAGCCAACACTTGGCTAAACTCAAAAAGTCATTTAAGAGAATGAGGAACACAAGCTTAAAATGAATCCTCTCAAATGTGCCTTTGGGATATCTACCAAAAATATTCTCAATTTCTATTTCATCAAAGAAGAGTAGAGGTTGACAAGAATAAAACAAAGGCAATTATAGAAGCACAACCTCTCTCCAAACTAGGAAAGAGCTTTAAAGATTAGCCAATCAGATAAACTTCCTAAGAAGGTTTATTGCAAACACAGCAGGAAAGCTTTGATCACGGCATGATTTATTGAAGATCAATAATGACAGTGAATTCATATGGATCAATGAACATCATGAGGTTTTTTTATGAAATCAAGGCTTATCTAATCAAACCTCTCATCATGAATCCTCCAAGGTCTAACTAACCACTTATCCTTTACATTTCAATATGTGAAGACTCCATTGGTAGTATGCTAACTTAAGAGCAAAAAAGGCTTAAACAGGCTATATACGATTTAAGTAGGAATTTAACCTAAGCGAGGTGAGGTATACATCGACTAAAAAGCTTTACATGACATTATATTTTTTATGTACTATGCTAAGGTATTACACGTTCCTTATGGTGATCTTGGTTACCAGCAAGACCGATGTAATTAAGTACATCTTATCTTGACTTTTTTTTAGAAACAAAATGGGCAAGTGGGTTGTTGCACTATTTGAATTTGCTCTTAAATATGTCCTTTAAAAAGGTTATTAAGGGATAAGCTTTGGCCAACTTCTTAACACATCTTCTAATCAAGCATAAACCTATTGAAACAAGAAATCAATTTTGTATTTGGTAGTTATAAAAGGATCTGGTTTAATGGATCAAGAACAATAAGCTCAACTGGAGCAAGAATTGTTATCACCTCACCAAAAGGCATAGTAATTGAATTGGGATTTGTACTTAGATTCCCTTGCTCAAATAATTAGGTTGAGCATGAAGCTTTATTGAGTAGCCTCGAAATCCTAGCCAAACTTTGTGTTCATTCAGTTGATGTTAAGGGAGATTCACTATGGTAATCAAACAAGTAAATAAGTATCTAATAAATATAACTATGAATCACCTACACTTCAATCATATTATAACAACACTATACATTTGCTTAATAGTTTTGAACATTTCCCCTTAGAGTATACCTTAAAGAAGCAAATCAACTTGCTCAATGGACATCTGGCTATATGGTTTGTTTTGATGAAGTCCCTTTAGAATACAAGCTAACCTCAATCTTGTGTACGAATAAATCTACTTAAAGAGAAAGTTAAAAATCACAAAGGTATTTTCAACATTGACTTAACCAAAGATTGAAGGATCGACCTAATTGAGTATTTGAAAGATATTTCCTTAGGGGCAAATCACAGACCAAATTCATTGCCCTGAGATTTTTGGAAAAATGAAGGAGAATTGTACAAAAGACACCTTAGGGGAGAGTTATTGTTATGTCTTGGCCCTAAAGAAGCTATGTAAGCTATGACCGAGGTACATAAAGGCTAGTAATTGCTCATCAATCTAGAAAGCTAATGAGGTAACTTTTGGAATAACATGGTTATTAGTGGCCCAACATGAAAAAGATTACTTTATATATGCTAAGGGGTAGAAGCTTGCCAAAAGTATGGCCTAATCCAGTTATCTCTTGCTGATGAAATTCACTCGGTAATTAAGCTTTGGCCTTTTAGAGGATAGTGAGTGGATGTGATTGGCAAAACATATCTACCCTCATCCAAATAAAATTTCTCTATCTTGGTGGTTATCAACTACTTTTCAAAATGAGTTAAAGCAATTCTGCTTAAAATAGTAAATCTACAACCAATCATTTAGTTGTTTAAAGAGTATATACTTCACTGAAGTAGTTTACCCCAAATAATCATGACTGACTAAGGAATTGTGTTCAAGGAGAAGAAGTGAGGAAAGTTCATAAGGATTTCAATATCAAGCTTATTCATTCCAGTCCATACTATGCACAAGCTAAGAAATAGGCCAAAGCAACCAATAAGGTTATTAAGATGAACATCCAGAAGATGGTTAAGGACAACCTAAGAGTTTGGTATGAGCTTTTATTAGAAACTCTTTAAGCAATCTGAACCACCTTGAAGACAGCCATAAGGGCAACTTCTTGCAAGTTAGTATATAGACACAGTGCAATGATTCTAACTAAGTTGATAGTGAAGTCTATAAGACATAAGTATCAAGACGAGCTAATGATTGTTCCATATACTCAAAAAATGCTAAGGGAGTTAGAAGACCTTGATCATGATTGAATTTTTGCTCTTGATTGAATACAGGCTCAGATGAAAAAAGTGAAAAGGACAAAAAGGGTTTAGCCGGAGGATTTCAAGATTAGGAACTTAGTGTAGAAGATTATCTTACCAATAAGGCACAAAGACCCCGAGCTCTACAAATGGTCTCCAAATTAAGAAGGATCATTTATTGTTAAGAAGGTTAAGGGAAATGGTGACTATCATATGAAGACAATGACTTGCGTGATTGATCAATTAATGGCAAGTTCTTAAAGCCTTGTCGTACCATCTTTAGGTTCCTTATTTACCAAGCAATTAGAGTAGGCTAAAGATGTAATGTCTAAATCATAAAAAAGTAGGGTTCGACTTATTATTATGTTCAACTTGGTTAAAGCCAATGATATTCTTTAATTATCTTTTACTTAATCAAATAAAAATCTAGCCAGTTTAAGGCTGCTACAAACATATTCCTATTTCTGTTTACACACAAACATCTATGCTTTTAGTACACATAAAAGATAAGCAAAAAGGCCTACCTTGGCTGCCAAATATATATTTAAAGCAAAAATACATCATCTACAAAAATATGGCTCATCAAGCCTAAAATTGTATTTAAAAGGTTTGGCCTCTTAATTACAAAATATAATTGTTTAACATACACTCCTAGCCAATTATTTACAAAGATGTGAGAAAGTTGGTAATGCTACTAGCAATCTCATCCATTTTACCCTTAGCTGAGGCTATCTGGAACTTAAGAGTTTGGACTTTAGCTAATAATTTTTTCTATTTGCCCTCATGGATTCAAACTCAACCTTCATTTTTTTTTAGTTGCTTTATTATTGCTCTTTTTCTTGTCAACCTTGGCCAATTTGGTTCCTAGCTAATGGATGACATCTTGATGCTTATAAATCTCCTCATTAAAAGATATCCATTAAGCTACCAATGACTTTTGCTATTAAGTACCTTCTATCTCTTCCAACTTCAATATTTGGATTGACCAATTTGCTGCAGATACTTTATCAAAAGTATTTTCGTGCCTAGATAAAATACTTTCAGCAACTCTGTAATTATGGGATAAGGAGTCAAAATCAGAAAAGAGATCATCGATAATGACATTCTTGCCAACATTGAGGTGGTTAGTTAAGGCACTAGATGAGATAAACTTAAGAGATTCCTGAGCATTTTTGGTAAAGGCTTCATCAAAAATAAAGGTTAGGTCCTTAAGGCTCACAAAATTTTCTATAGTTAGCAAGATGGTCATTCTAGGGAACGTATTTTATATCTCAACCTCTTCTGCGATATCCTTTTATTGTATTAGTTTATCACTCACTTCAATAAGAAACTACTTTTGCTTCAAATTTGTGTGATCACCTCTATTTGAATTGATAGTTCCTTACAACCTATATATTCACCGAATGATTGACAATGCAACGTATATATCCACCTTTGGTTGATAGTTCTCATATTCTATATGTTAGACCTATGAACAAATATTGACGGTGTTGGCCAACTATATACCAAAAAATTAGGTCACTTTTCATCGCATGGATCCCTAGTTGAATGCTAACAGCACTTTGACACTTAAATACTCTAGATTAGGTTATTTTTTATTTTATTTTTTTAATTAATGTAGCATTAATATAGCTGAAACAAAAGACCCATAATTAAAATGATCTAAAGGTTTTAATTTTAAAATTTGCTTAAAAACTATGTAGAGTTAACAAACATATGCTCCATTAATTTTAACAGTAAATTTCAAAATCTTATTTAGTTGAGACTATGACTACTGACCAGGAAATAAATGAATTTTATTTAAAAATATTAAAATACCAACTTGCTCATAATATGAATAGGACAATTACTAATTTTTCTTTTAAATTTTAAATTAAAAATAAATCTTTTTTTTTTCCCTCATCTCCCTTCTCTTCCTTTTTCACCATGACGCTTAATTTTAATTCACAACTAAGAACCACACTATTCATTTAACTCAATCTCTTTGATATGCAACAAAATAAATATTATTTGTTTTTATCAAACTCCCTCGCTTCCATCTTCCCCAACAACCACTTAAGATTTTGATTCTTTTACAAATCAATTCCTTCACAATTAGCTTCACATAATTAATAATCTGTCGAACCAATTGAACAATATTAATAATTTTTTTAATGTTATTATGAGAAGGGAGATTGAGAAAAGAAGGAATAATATTGAAATTGACAAGATTTAGGTAAAACTCGAGCCCACGAATGAGGTTGGAGCTTTTGATATTCTGGTGAAACTTGACAACAGAGCCCTTTTTCTATTTAGTTTATTTTAAACATCTCAATAGCTTTCAATTTTATTAGATTGCTAAGAATTTATTACTTTTTGCTATTGATTTCAATTTAGGATAAACATGTTTGGTAGTTTGTGATAGAGTTTGTTTCTAGGTTATGAATTGATTGAATCAATTTGAATAATGAATTTCATTTTTTGCTAACAAAAATTATTATGCTTCAATTTGAGAAACTTTTATTTATATATTATGTTTGTTTTGCTTCAAGTTTGAATAGTCTATGTTCAAAATAATAGAAAAAGAAATATAAAACTCTAAGAAAAAGGTTGCATCAAGCTCTAACTTGGTGAAAATAGCAGCAATAGTGATGATGCAAAGAAAGTGATATGATAAAATTAACTAATTTTATTTTTTTTATAAATAATATTTCTTTTTAATTTCCTAGTCAACATTTTAACTAATATATTTAACTTTAATAAGAATACTTTTTGAATATTGACAAGAGTCATGCAAGTTAATGAAATATACATTACACTCTCTTAATTAGTGTTAAATAAGTCCTCAATGCGTATAAAAATAATAATTGAAGGGCTTAACATAGACAAAATAAAACTTTAAGGATTTAATAGATAAATCGAATAAAGTTTAAGGACCCTAAAATGCCTTTTGCCATCCAATTATATTATGTTAGAGCATCCCCAATAAGCTCTTAAATTATACTCCTTCTGTATTATAAGGAGTTATATTCAATAATTAGATCTCCAAGAGACATCATATTCCATCTTTGTTCTCTAAAATTTTTTAGAAGTTACAATCTCTTCTTAAATTTAAGGAGAGAGAAAATGGCTCTTTATATTTCTCTCTATTTAGTTTTCCTTCTTTTTCTTTATTTTTTCTCTTATTTTCTTCCCATTGAGCATAAAAGATTAATTATTATTAAATTAATATATTATTATTAAAATATTATTTTATAATGTTTTAGATCAGAGTTATTATTATTTTATAGTTAAAATTTTATGTAAATTAGAAGAAAAAATTATTATATAATAATAATAGAATAGTTTATTATAATATTTTAAATCACGTAATTTTTTTAGCACTAAAAATTTATATAGAGTAAAAAAAATGATATTGCAATAATAAAATATTTTTTATAATATTTTTAAAAATATTATATATTTTTAGCTTAAAAAAATTTATACAGAGTGAAAAAGAAATAAAATTATAAATTTATGTATAAAGAAATGAAATTGTAGATTTATTAATAAAAAAATGAAATAAAGAGTGAAATACAAAGTGCCGTTGGAGTATGCACTTTTTTTGAGATAAGTTAAAATAAGGAGTTGAATTTTTTATAATATAATAGAGAGTAAAATACGGAGTATTATTGAAAATACTCTTATTGTTGAGAGCTCGGTCTTCACTCCTTATCAATAATATGGTATCAATGAAAAATTATGTCAAAAAAAACAATAATATAAATTAATTAAGTTATCCCTTAATAGATAAATTTACCATAAATTTTATGTGTATATATATATGTATGTGTGTGTGTGTGTGTATGAATATATACACACACATATATATGTGTATACATATATGTGTGTGTGTGCATACACACACACACACACACATATATATGTGTGTGTGTGTGTGTGTGTGTGCTTGTATAGGACTAAGCATGGGACTCAGAGAAAATGACAATCAGGATCTTTTTTCTGAAGAGAACAACACTTCATCTCAAAGAAATTTTTTCTGATGTTCTCAACATCATCTATAGGCATTCCCACAAATTTCATATGAATTTGGCAAATAAATTTAGCTACAAAAGAAAACATTAATTGAGCCTTTGCGAAATCTCCAAGATTTATCCGCCACTCTTGGAGTTTTTCAACACATTTATGGATGAAATCTTCAATGGCTTGCCTAATAGAGATATCAGGTTTAGCAATTTGAATTTCCAGCCATGCTCTAAATTCCTTGATCCTATAAGAATATTGATCTAGAGTAATGTCATCCAGAGTGAAATATTAGAATAATCCAGTATTTACATTTAGAAAGAATAGCTTTGCCAATTACTATTAGAAGTATATGTCTGTCCAATAGGCTCTGAGTGAGTGTTCATGGGCTCAAGATCAATGTCTCCAATATCCTCATAATATTCTATTGTACGAGGATTATTACCAATAGATTATTCTAGTTCTGTCATAAAGGATTCCTGAACTGGCCATTTAGATTCTAATTCAATTTCTTTTAACTCTGATTCTTCATCTAAGAACTTGAAGATGAATCATCTGAGGAGAAATCTTAAAAGATCATAACAACCTGGTTTAGTTCCTTGGTTAAATCTAAACATTGATCAATGAAACTGGTTAATGGATTCATCATGAAATGAGATGGAGGTGGTTGTTTTGGGTCTATATTCATTGGAATTTTCATTAGATTTTTATTTGGGTTAGGTGTTTGGGATTCTTTTGTCAAAGTGGTCTTTGCTCTGATGGCATAGAATCATCAGAAGAGGATAAGGAAGGTTTCGGGTTAAAAGTGGGTTTTGAAGAGGTTGGTTTATTTTTTCTTTCGATCATTTCAGTTGTATTGCCAAAATGTTCAAAATCTTCTAGTGAAGGGATAGACAAATTATTTTGGGTTTAATGTTGTGATTTCTTAGTAAAAGGTTGAGAGCTGTCTTCTTTGGCCTTTTCCAGGGCTGCTAGTTGTTCTTTGAGATTTTCAATTTCTGTATCCTTCTAATAAAACTTTATTGTTATCTTTCTTTCCTTCATCATGGCCTTTATCTCTTTAGTTTTAATTTCCAATTATGACAGAAAAGAAAGGAAAAGATTGTGAGCCACCTTAGATTGACTAGTCATCTTAGCATCAAGGTTATTCACTTGATGAAATATTTGCACAACATGAGATTTAATTCTTTTCAGGACTCTATTTTATGTTTGAGCATTGTCAATCTGCCAGTTTAGCACTACTTCTGCTAGTCCTACTAATAGAGACTTTCCTTCAGCATTAACTCCTACCGAATTTTTTATATAAAGAGTAATCTTTATATTTGTATTTGGATTAGTAGTATCTGCCAAAGATGAAAATTCTTCTTCATACGGGGCTATGAATGGCTAATACATGTAACATGCTAAAGCAAAATTATAGGCTTATTTTTTATGAAGAATTTTGAGAGCTTGTTTGTAGCAAGGCAAATGAGCCTTTTTATTGACCTTCTTAGGATGAAACTAATCATCTTCATTTGGGGGAAGAGATGGTTTACAATATCCTAAAGCAGAAGGAGTAATATAATCTAGAAATAACATATGAGAAATTGGTCAACAAATAAGGCAGTAGAACCTCCTCATCATCCTTCTTTCAATAAATTTGACTTGTGCATCCAATAGGAACATATTTCTTTTCCTGTTTCTGCTTATACAGATCACTTTCTTTCAGAGAAGATCTGTAATAGTCGTCACAATCAAATTTATCCCAATAACAATGATTATCCCTTTTAAAAGCATAGATTAGTCTTCCTTGTCTATCAAAGGCGATAATAGGAATATTTTCTTCTTGAGGCCAAGAAGATATCATAAATTGAGTTCGAAAAGCCAATTGTAAGGGAGAAGCTTCATGCATGGATTTTCTATCAAAAACAATCTCAATAGACTTATCCTTTTTTAAAACAAAAATAGGCTGAGTAGATTGGATAAGCCCGGAGTTTTCATGAAACTTTCATAATTAGTGACTGATTTTTCTGACAGCAGTTTTAGCAAATCATCATGAGGGATTTGCCTCGGAATATGGAGACAAGTAGGAGCATTGTATGAATCTGTTATGATGTGGATAGCCTTATTTAGAAATGGAAGGCTTAGATCTATAGCATGATTCTAGGTTCTATAAATCATTTGATAATGAAGAGTAGCTACTATTGCATCAACCATTTGAGGTGCTTCCATAATTTGGATTTGAACTTTCAAAGCTAAAAGGATAAGGGGGTCATTGAGAGCCAAGTTGACATTGGAAAAAGAGTGAATATCACTGCATCAGCATTCAAGGTAATTTTTACAGTACTAATGATAGCATATTGGTAATGGAGATACCTTATATCTAACAAGGAAATTCTTGCAGATACAGGTAAACCTTTTCTTCAATGATAAGTACATCCAAAATGAATGGCTCCAAAATGGATATGGGTAAATCCATTGGCTAACCACTGAGACAGAAATTCATGGGAAATTTAGAGATCAACAAACTATTCTTTACCAGTTGCCTTTATAGGACCCTGATCAAAGGTTGAAAATTATACATACTCCTTAATTTCTTCAAGAGTCTTTCTTATTAAAGTTCTAATACTATGAGTCTAAGAGGGCTTGGATTTAGAAAAAACATCATATGGATTTAGAAAGGGAAGAGAAGTATCTTAGATCTTACAAGTTTCGAGAACATAATTTTCAAGAAGATAATTTATTTTATAAAGAAAATCTATCTTTTTACCATTAGATTTTCTAAAACTAGAGGAGGAAGGTAAGGATATAGGTGCAGGAATAATAGGTGAATTAGACGGAGGTGTTTCCATAGCAAGAGATTTCTCCTCTATCATCAATTAAAGTATTAATCAATGTTCATAGTTTTAAGGCTCTTATACCAATAAGTATGGAGACCATAAACTCAGCTATGCTCTGTCTCAACATATAGGCATTCACAAGCCTTCTAACAATACTAGGCCTTTTAGAATGTACAATTCCATTCATAGATAGTCAGATAATAATGATTTATAGAGGATTTACTTATCATGGCAATTATGAAACTATTTATAATCTCTAATGAACATTTATTAATACTTTAAAAGAAAAAAGAAGAAAAGATAGAGATTTAGAAACTCATTTTTTATTTCACAACTAGGCAGGTTCCAAAGGGTTCTCTGCCTTTAAACTTATAAGCTTGCTCCTTATATAGAGAGAAGAGCTCATAAACAATAGAAATATAATGATTAAAGCTAGTACAATAATTAAAGATGAGGACCACTAGTTCTCATGATACACACTATTTTATAGCTCACACTTATAGATATACTTTTCATAAAGTAATACAATACACACCTTTAAATAGTACATTATTCTTATTTCTTAATAGATTCATGACTAGGGGAAATGTTCATGTTTGAGTCTGAGTCTGAGTCAGCTTCCAATAACTTTTCTGTCACATTACCAGAGTCTATGTCATCATCTTATTGTCTGGATGTCAAGTCATATGGATCTTGAGAATCAACTATTAAATGAGTCCAAAGACTATTAGTTTGGTAAAATTATCATCTAGTAGATAGATGACTTGTTTACTAAACCCACAATAAATTTGTCTCCTGTATTGATTGTTCCATTCTTCTTTTAGGTCCATAATTTTCTTACAATACTTTGGAGGGTAGGCCATCCATAGTGCATCTAGGGGGAAGCCGACCATTGTTTTTAGATTGGGGCATTGTTCAAGCCATACATAAAGTGTTAAAATTGTACAAAGTCCTTAAAATGTTGTCTATAATCCTTGCTCATTGAATAGATGAATGATTTATAGATAAAGTATTTTGGTAAGACTTTGGGTTCAATATGGTTTTTGGTGATAACCTATGGAGTCCATTTTCGATGGAGGATAACCAAACTTACTAGATTTTTGAACTAACTAGTTTCATACTTATTGTATTCCCTTGTGAGAACATCTTCCCATTCCTGTAAAGGGGCAAATCATTCCATGAAAGTTACAAAATGATTACTATTCATTACGCTTCTTTTGAGTACTATCAAATAAGTTCTTAGATCAAAGGGATGGATTTCTATAGTAATGTAGAAAGCATGATAGAAGTACCACAAAAAGACAAGGAATTCAACTAGCCGAATCCAGAAATCATTAATGGAGAATTTCATGAAGGTAGAAGGCCTAAGAAAAGGGTGAGTAGAGTGAATAGCTAATCTCCTTATGAAAAAGGTGCCATATTTTTTAATAAGAAGAGATTGATACAAAAAGGTTTGTTCATGAGCTAGGTTATGAAGAGCTTTTTCAGAGATGTTTTCTTAGAATTTAGGATGGAGATGATTGATGAAAGGAAATTCCAATTCTTAATGACGATGGAACTGAGGAAGAAGATGCCACGAAAATAAATGGAATAGTTTTCACTGTACTAATGAGAGAAATAGAGAAGTTTTCTAGTCTAGACAAGCAAACTGGAATCAAATTCTTATCTCCCTTGATGTGTTTAACATCAAATTTATAGCGTGAAAACCATTCTTTCCATCTTAGCAATTGTAAATGAGGGAGAATCTTTCCTTTGAACTATAGCATTTTTTAAAAAGAGGAACAGTCCTTCAAGACAATGAAATGATGACCAATGAGATGAAATTCAAATTTCTTGATTCCATTTTTTACAGCTAAGATTTCTTTGAAAGTATAATGATAATGAAGTTCAGAATCTTTGAATTTTCCACTAGCATAGGCACAAATTTATTTCTTTCCATCACGTTCTTCTAAAAGTTTTACTCCCCATTACTTATCATTGTTAACTGTCTGTAAAAAAATTTTTCATGTAGAGGGAATCTATAGAGGTGGCAGATCTTATAGTTCTTTCTTTAAAGTTTGTACTGCCTTTATTTACTTATCTATCCATGCTAGAGCATCTTTCTTTAGCGTACGTCTTAAAAGATTTGCTTTTTCAATAACGTGAGGAATAAAATTTCTGAGATAATTTGCAATTCCCAAGAATTGTTGGATCTATTTGTAAGAAAGATTCTCATCAGGAAACTTTAATAATTCAAAGGCAATGTGTGGACTTAGATGGTATTTATTATCTTTAAAAAGCATCCCAAGAAATTGAATTTCCTCTTTTGCTAGATGCATTTTTTAGGTTGATAACATCACCCCATACTTTTTAGTAATCTCCATGAAACTGTTCAGTAAATGCATATAACTTTCTTCATTTTCAGAAAATAGTAGAACATCATTAATGTAAACCAATGAGCTATGAAGAAGAGACTCATATATTTTAACCATTGCTTTCTGAAATAAGGATAGAGCAATCTTAAGACCAAAAGGCATGACTGTCTACTGATAATAGTGGTTTGGAATACAAAAAGTTGTTTTATAATGATCGTCAAGCTTAATTCCTAATTGCCAAAATCCTGCTTTAAGATCAAATTGTGAGAAAAATTTTATAGAGGAAAAATCAGTAAACAAAGATGAAATCTTTGGTAATGGGAATTCATCATCTTTGAGAAAATGATTCAAAGGCTAATAGTCAATCACTGACCTTTTCTTTATTTTGATTTGTTCTACCCTCTTGTTGACATAAAATAATTGGTATGCCCAATATGATTTTGTAGGTTCAATTAAGCCTTGGGAAATGGAAGGAGTCATTTGTGAGTCCACAGCCAATTGTAAGTTTGCAAGAGTCATTCCTGGATGAGTTGTCTTTGTTGGATTCACATCTTTATTTTGTTTAAATAGAAGGGAAATAAAGAATTTTGAATTTTTCCATAAAGTGATGGATGTTTGAAATCAATATGAGAATCAGCACAACAACTTACTAATTCCTTTTGAATCTCTTCAAAACTTTGGATTGATTGGGTTTGGGTAAGAAATAAAGATGGAATATTACCGTAGGACTAAAAGTATTTCTTATAACAAATTTCATCTGGAAGGATGTGAAGATTTTTTAACTTCTAGAAAATATCAAAACCGAGAACAAGGTCTTTGTCTAGAAGTAAACATCCAAAGCAATGATCCCAAATATGACATCCTAGAAAAAATTGAATTTTAACAGGATTTTTTTTTATGCATTCTATTGCAAAAATATTTTCATCAACTGCCACTAGTCTATGTGCATGTGTATCTTGAGAAATATGCAAAACCTATCAAAGCAGTTGTATTCATGGATACTGGTGCTCATAAGACAATGATGAATCCTATTATTCTTCCACCTAAATATTGGAAACCACACAAGGAGTATTTTTGGACAGCTGATGGCATATGTGTGTGTGTGTGTACACACACTTTGATTTCAAATTAACAACAAATTTAGTGAAATTTATTTGAGGAAATTCAATAATATATAAGTCAAAATTAATTTTTATTAATTATAATTTTTTTTTTCAAATAGTAGTTGCAATACACACACACACATATACATATATATACACACACACATAGAGGGAAAAAGGGGAATGGTCTTCTCTGGTTTGCCTTGTGCTTGGGTCAAGTGTCAATAATCGGTAAAGAAATCATTTGGCTTGTTTCGGGTCAATCCCTTGGTTTCAAAGTCATAGTATCCTTGCATGCTTTTTAATAGAGCCCCCACCTCCCACGGCTACAGCCATCACCTAGATGGTGCTGCTTAAAGGTACTAGTTCATTCAGTCAATCAAGTGTTGATTCTAGTCATCCACACACACACACACACACATATATGTTAGTTGAGAAGCGCTGAAAAATCTCTCCAAATTAAAGAAACAGTACAAGATCTTGAAAATTTTAGATCAGATGTTCACTTTCTTATATTTTTTTATTTTTATCTTTATTAAATATAATGGGCTTTAAGTTTATTTTTTCATTTGTTTTAGAAATTACTCAAGATCTTAAAATTAAAGAAAATGTCTTGCCAAGTACCATAATGGATTGTTGATTTCAGCTCTATCTTATTTTTTTCATGCACTTGATGGACAGTAATTAGATTTCTTTAGTTATGCTCTATGAAATTTTGTTTTTCTAATTTTTTTAATTATGTATTATATTGTTTAATTTTTATTTTAGCTTATGGATTGTAATTAATTTTCTTTAATTATACACTATATTTTTACTCTATGTACTAATTTAATTTCATATTTAAGATGAAAAATGTATACCTTTAATTATTTAAAAATGAAAAATCTCTGAATCTCTATTTTGTCCCACTACATACTACATAATCCTATTAGACCTAAATCTTTGAGATGGTTCAGTTTGGAGATTTTACTCCCATGGTTTAGTTCCGGAGATCCTATTTTGAGAATCTTTAACTTTCACATCGGTTTCAAATATTTTCAAATTTCTGTATTTTTGTGAATCTTGCTCAGCCTTAATTTTTAAGTGGGTCGGGATCAAGACTCTGATTTTTCACCTGATTACACTAATTTATAAGAAAAAATTTATTAATTAAAATGTTAACAAGCCAAATTGATTATTAAACTTATTATATTATATTATCTATGTACTATTTAAATTTTTATTAAAATTAATTAAATTATTTAAATTTATAAATTTAATTAATTGAGTTATTGATTTAATTTGAGAAAATTACAATCTCTGCCCATTTTTACGTGTTTTATTGACATTTACATTTTTTGTACGCTTTTTAATTTTTGTATTTATTTTTTTTATTTGGTTAAAGCTTTGACTTGAACTTTTTTTTTTTTTTTTGGTATTTTCTATGTTTTGAATATTTTCACCATATTTCAGCTTTCTTATATGTTCATATGATTTCTAATATTGGTAATGGAGAAACAATAAAGCAACCATTAACAAGCATAGATTAAATCAGCAAAATCCAACTAGCCATTGACAAACAATAAAGCTTTAGGTGCATCTTGATTTCGGCGAACCCATTTAAAGAACCTCAAGAAATTAACATGTAGGTGAAATGAACTCACCTTCAAGCCCTATTTTCGGGTCCTAGAGTTGTCCATTCTGATGTCGGATCAGACTTTGCCAGTGTGAACTAGCGGCCAAAACTTGGCATCTCGTGAACCACATCCATTATCAACACTGATCAGACTTGATCAATATATAAAAGAATGGGCTGGATCTTCTCTCTTTGGGCCTGAGCCTAGTACCTGCGAAGGAGAAGAAAAAGGATCAAGGAGGAGCCGGGCCTTTAGCCTGGCTAGAACCCTCCGACGATCAAGTCAGTCGTCTCTTCAGAGTATTTTGGTGATAGAAAGGGGGTGAGAGAGTGCAGAGTTTCAACTACTTGTGCTTAGACTTTCCTTTCCCTTTTGTATGATTTCTGGGTTAGGTACGTCTGACACCTTTCTTTTGAGAAAGGACGTCCTCTGTCATTCGACCATGCTGGTTGGTGAGAGTTGGTAGCAGGCGCATGTCCCCTGTCCCATCCCTAGGGATGTCTGGTAATGGGGGTGTCAGGGCATGGTGCAGATTGTCTAAGGACTGATCCTCCTACTGGATGACTGGACATGTCATCAGAGGGCTTCGGCCCTTACTTGCTCAGCAAGTCATCCGGCGGACGAAGGAGGGGAGTGGCATCTAGTCCGAAGGCCTTTGGACTTAGGTCGTTCAAGGTTTCGGCCAATGGGCCTTTTTTCCTTCTATCATAGCCTCTGGAGGCCTCGTAATGGGCCTGGGCTACATAAGGGTCCAAACCTCTCTTGAGAGTCACTTTCATCCCTCATTAGGGGCCTGTTTTATTAAGGAGAGAGCGAAGGGTTGAACCTTAGTAAAACAGCTTCGTGTCCTTGTACCCTTATCTTCTGGGGTCTTTTGATCGAAGAGAACTGCTTCCGCTTTGGATGGCGAAGGGGTCCTTTCATTTCCTTGTCTGTGGTGAGTAGCTCTTAGGAGAGGCTTTCGTTTTGCTGGGAGGCTTCGTCCAATCTAGGCATTCACTTCGTCTTCCCGAAGGGTAGCCTTCGCCTGACCGAAGGGATTGGAGGTGCTAGGAACCATCAGCATTCTAGACAGCCTTCGTAGGGTAGATGGAAGGTCACACAGTCATTGAATGCATGCACGACTTACAAGAGGAAGCATTGAATGCCAAAACGCGCATTGAATGCACGTCTCCTTGTTCTCCCCATTCTTTCACGTGTCGCAGCAGACGGTTAAGTTTTCCATGGATTTTGAATTTTGAACATCCATTTAATGCCCCCACTTATTGCTGTGGCGGTTATCGAGGATGCTCTCAGTATATATATTCCTTTGCCTTCCCATATCCAGAACTTCTTGCTCATTTTCTCGAATCCCCTATTTTTCATGGTTTTCCCACATCTGTTCTTTGGTACTTGCTTCCATTTTCTTCTTTCGTTCCAATGGCACCCAGAAAAGAGAACACTCCCCGTAGGGACCAAGTGAGCTCCTCCCACTACCAAAAGATACTGGAGGATGAATGGGGGGAGATAGCCCCTATTGCAAAAACATCTGAGTTTTTGGCCTTTGGCCAGAACTTGGAAGGCAGCACCCAATTCATATTCCGCCGGGCCAAGGCTCACGAGAGGGTTTATTCCAGCGACCCCAAAGCTGCTCTGCCTAAAGACAACCGGCATTACATTATTTTCTACCACCAGCTGGAAGCCGGTCTTCTTTTTCCCCCTACGAAGTTCAAAGTTGAATGCTTCAACTACTTCAGAGTGAATCCAATGATGCTGACCCCAAACTCCATAAGGGACATGCACGTCTTTGAGGTTCTGTGCTTCGCTCACGGCATTCGTCCTTTCGCTCGCCTGTTTTAATGCTTTTACAAGATCCAGAGTGCACAGAGATCACCGGGGGTTTATATGACTTCTGCTAGGCCTCGCCGAAGCCTTTTCTTTGGTAAAGAGAACAAGGTGAAGGACTGGAGGGGTAAGTTCGGGTTGATAGAGGTCACTGACGGCCTCGGTGATAAATCCCCTGGATTTGGTTTCCCCGGCCATTTCCTGGGTCCCACCGAAGGCCTTACTGAGTGGCCTGAGAGGTTGTCCACTGAGGAGAAGTCAAACCTTAGGACTTTGGTCCATCAGGGTTATACTTATAACTTGAAAAGATGATGGCCTCCTTCTACACGGAGGACGAGCATGGCCTTCCAACTCCTAAGCTTTTGCTGAAAGATATAAAAGGTAACTCTGCTCCTCATTTGTTATAGGTTTAATTGATGGTGGAGTATTGACCTTGTTGTTGCTGTGTTTATTATTTCGATTGCAGTGGAGGCCAAGGATCCTGGACATTACCAGGATATAATGAAGGAGATAGAAGGGATTTCTCCAAGACCCTTCAGCGAAGATGCTGAGCTTCCCATTCTCGACCTCAAGACGGGGAAGTTCCGTTTGCGCTCCTCCTCAGTCCTCCAGTCTTCGTCGGCGAAGCCTCGTAAGGATAAGCCGACGAAGCCTGTCTCCGCCGGATCTGGTTTGGCTGTTGGATCAGAAGGGGCCCAAGTGAGTGTGGCCAGTGCGAAGTCCATTCGAATAATTCGAAGGCGACTTGTTAAGGCTTCTGATCGCTCTATTCCTATTGTGCAGAGAGGTACTCCTCCACTTTGAGCTGCACCAATTGTTGCAAGGCCTGCTCCTCAGAGAAGTATCTCAATCTCTGGGCTTTCTGAGGCTTCCATTCCTCTGCCTCCACCTCCTCCAGCAGGTCATAAGGGGAAAGGAGCGTCCGCACCTCGTCCGCCCAAGCTAAAAGTAAAAGGGCCCCCTGTCCCCAATATTCTTGATATAATTGCTCACTCTTCTCGGGGGGCGGAGCAACTGACGGACTTAGAGAAGGTTCTGACAGACATTCCTAATGCAGAATTTGAGGCCCGTCTGAAGAACCTGGTGGATGACTTGAGTGCCCCTAGGGCTGAAGCTGGGGCAGGTAACTTTTCTTCTCCCCCATCACCTTCATCATATAAAGACCCTCGTGTTATCCGAGGGATATATCTGAGATGGTCGAAGGAGGTCATTCCTGGGAGATCTCCTAGTGCTGAGGAGGTCAAAGCCTAGGAGAAGTATATTGAGGAGAAATGGATTTCATATCCTGACTTTGCGACCCTCAGGAGGCTCTATCCTTCCCCAGTTAATACTACAGCCGAAGGGGAGGCCTTCGTTTCAAGAAACAGAGGCAACTTCTTACCTTCTTATTATTATTTACTTCTTCTTGTGCCTTTATTTGCTGATTTGAATGTGTGAATGTTTTTGCTCTTGTACCTTGTAGTTTTTGTGGGCGAAGCGGACGCTCCTGTTAAGGAGCCTTTCTTGGAGGCTTCTTTGGCACCTGTCATGGGTCCCTCCAGAGCCAGCGAACCATTTCCTTCAGCTGCTATTCCGCTGGCGGCTGATCAGGGGGCTGCTGTTGCTGCGACCGACGAAGCATTTCCTTCAGCTGCTGCTTCATCTGGGGTCATGCCAGGGGCCGTTGTTACGGTCGAAGGTGTCTCTTCTCTTCATCCCCCTAAGAAGAAATTGACAGTGGGGGAGTTTCTTCGCCGCAAGAGGCTACTGGCGGTAACTTCAACCACCCCCGTTCCGGAGGCCCGCTCTGCTTCAGAGACCCCCTCACCTGGGGCAGATGTAGGAGTGTCAGCCCCTCCACAGGGGACAACAAAGGAGGCTTCTCCGCCAAGTAAGAGGCTGCGAGTCGGAGAGCCAGCGGAGATTGTAATAGTGGATTCACCTCTACTCAGAGAAGTAGAGGCATCTGCTGGTCCTCCTTCTTCCATTACTCCCACCACCGCAGTCTTGGCCCTCGTGCCCTTTCTGCGTCCGGCCCCTAGGCCTCTTTTTGGGTCTATGGAGGATACTCTTGGCAAGTAAGAGACTCTGCTAGAGAAGGTAAATTCATTCCTCACTTGGGTTGTGACCGTTTACCACATTGTATAATTATTATTATTTGTTGCAGGCGCTTTTGGATTTTAAAATTTTGAGGACTGATTCCGGTCTTCTGAGGGATCATTATGAAGACGCCCGACAAGCGGTGGAGGACAGATTGGGATTGTGTTCCCGATTGGAGGAAGAACTGGCCTCTGCGAAGGCGAAGACTGAGGAGGCCATAGAACAATCCAGGGCCCATGAAGAGGCTCGTTCGAAGGCCGAAGGAGAGGTTAGTGCCTTAACTGCGACAGTGGCAGCTAAGGACAAAGCCATTGCTAATCTCAGCATACAACTGGACAAGCTGAAAAGTGCTAATGAAGAGCTTGCCCGAGAGGCCGAAGAGGTTCCTAGCCTTCGAGAACTCCTGAAGAAGACTCAACAGGAACTTCGAGTCTCAGATTTGGATACACACAAGCCACTACTCGGGCTCAAGTTGCGCTTGAGAAGGCTAACAAGGCCGAAGAAGGTCGGTGAAGGGCTGTGAGGGACTTCATGCAGTCTAAGAGCTTTGATGACATCATCACATACCACACCTATAAGGTAGCAGCTGAGTATTATAACAATGCCCTCTGTGATGCAGCGGAGTATTTTCCTGATGTGCTGCAAGTGGTATCTGAATTGGATGCTGCTGAAGAGCCTCTGGCGCCAGACCTTTCAGAGTTCCAAGATCCCGTTCCTGAGGGGGATGAAGGTCTGTTATGACCTGAAGACTTCCCAGCTTGGGATAAGGATAGACCCGCTTCGTCTCCCATTTCTGAAGTTTCTAGCGAAGACGAAGGACTTCCTACTGGGACGGATCTTGCACAAGCCGAACCTCTACCTGTCATTCGGCTGGATCCTTTGAATGACCAGCCTCTTCTATAACAGTGGTTCCTCCAGGCGATCCTCCGCGTTAGATATTTTCTACATTCTTTTATATTTTATTCTTTTGTATTTCATTCTTTTGTGTTCTATTCTTTTGTAAATAAATGTAATACATTTACTTCAACGAATAATACAATTGTTATGTTTCTGCTTTGTGTATGTTTTACTTGTATGGGGATCGCATTCACGCTGTAATCCAACAAGCATTTGTGCAACGCCTTAGCGAAGTTGTCATTCCAATAGGAGTTCGAGCACTTTCGCCTTCTTCTCCCATTAGATCTTCTTAGCTTTATACCTAGATTTACTAGGACTTAGGCTCTCCCTTAGAAAAGTTCTCCCTGCTCTTGGCGAGGCTTCGTGCCTAGATTTACTAGGGCTTGGGCTTTCCCTTAGGAAAGTTCTTCCCGCTCTTGGCGAGGCTTCGTGCCTAGATTTACTAGGGCTTGGGCTTTCCCTTAGGAAAGTTCTTCTCGCTCTTGGCGAGGCTTCGTGCCTAGATTTACTAGGGCTTGGACTCTCCCTTAGGAAAGTTCTTCCCGCTCTTGGCGAGGCTTCATGCCTAGATTTACTAGGGCTTAGACTCTCCCTTAGGAAAGTTCTTCCTGCTCTTAGCGAGGCTTCATGCCTAGATTTACTAGGGCTTAGACTCTCCCTTAGGAAAGTTCTTCCCGCTCTTGGTGAGGCTTCATTAGTGCGAATGGAGACAATTTGAGGCAAATGACGTTTCTCTTATTATTATTGGTAATACGTCTTGAGGTGTTGTATGTTCCATGTATGAGAAATTTCCACACCCTCTTAGGGTTACAACTTTGTAAGTGCTAGGACTTAGGACTCTTTTTACTTGGAAAGGTCCTTCCCATGTAGGTGCAAACTTGCCTGTGCCTTCACATTTTCCTGTAGCCTCTAAGAATCTCATTACTAGATCTCCTTCGTCGAACACTCTGTGCTTTACTTTCTTGTTGAAATGATTAGCAGCTCGTTGCTTGTAATTAGCCATTCGAATGCTGGCTGATTCCCTGAGTTCCTCTAGGAGATCCAGGTCGATCCTTCTAGCTTCTGACCTTCGGCCTTCGTCTTCGACTTTTGGCTTTCATCCTTCGATCTTCGGCCTTCGTCCTTCGACCTTTGGCCTTCGTCCTTCGATCTTTGGCCTTTGTCCTTTGACCTTCGGTCTTCGTCTTTAACCTTCAGCCTCTAGCTTTCACCTTTGTCCTTTAGCCTTCGTCCTCTGGCCTCTGTCCTTCAGCCTTCGTCTTTGACCTTTGACCTTCATCCTGACTGTCATAGACGTGAAACACTTCACCATTGGGCTTTGGAATCGTCATTCTCAAGTGTCTGATATTTGTTGAAGCGTCCAGGTCATATGGCAGTGGCCTGCCCATCAAGACGTTATATGCCAAATGTGTCCTAACGATAACAAATGTGGCCATGATAGTTACATTTTCAAGGGCGGTGCCAACTATGAAGGGCAATTTTACCACTCCAATTGATGGGACCTCCGTTTCATCCAAAGTGCAAACTGGGTTTCCCACTTCTTCCAGATCTTCTTCCTTGAGACCCATCTTTAAATATGCTTCCTTCGTCAGCAGGTTGACCGAACTTCCTTCGTCTACCAGGATTCTTTTGATTACATAATTGGCTATAATCGCTTGGATCACCAATGGATCAGCGTGAGAGGTGCGAAGAGTACTTTCATCTGGCCTCTCTAGTCGATTTCCCCCTCCTTTGCAGTAAACGTACTCGGGCCTTTCGCTTCGCCTATCTAAAGCCTTCGTATGATTTTTGCTTTCATGAGCTTCGCCTGGCCCTCCGGTGATACAATGAATGGTCCCTGCCGAACCATCATTTACTCTTCCCGGGTATCTTTCTTTATCTTCGCCAGGGCCAGCTCTGCCTGATTCTTCTTTTCTTACGAATTTCCTCAAGTAACCCTACTTGATCAACCTTTCAATCTCCTCCATCAACTGCCTACAATCATTGGTGTTGTGACCATGAGTATCATGAAAGAGGCAGTATTTGTTCTGATCTCTTTTCTCTGGAGCAACAACCATTGGTTTGGGGCGAGCCCATATATTTTGATCTTTGAAAGTTGCAAAGACTTCGGCTAGACTGGCATTGAGAGGAGTGAATTTACTGGGGTCGAAACTAGATCGTGATTGAGTATTTCTTCCCCTCCTTCGCCCGCCGGTCAGCCTCTCATCTTGCTTTTCTTCTACCTTCTTCTCTCGCTTTGCCTTCGGCTCTTCTCTAGGAATGGTCTCCATTCCTCTCCGCTTTGTCATCTGGTTAAAGGCTAGAGCGTCATCTTGCTGTATATACTTTTGGGCCAGTGCCATTGCATCCTCCAGGGTATAGGGAGTATGACGGCAAAAGGCTTTGAGAAAATCCGTGTGAGAGGTTCCATTCTGCAGCGCTTCCACTACTCGAGCTTGGTCCAAGTGCGTGACTTTCAACGCTTCTCGATTGAATTGAGCCATGTAATCCCTTAAGGATTCATTTTCCCTTTGCACCACTGTTTCCAAATACTGAGTCTTTCGTTCCACCGGGATGCTAGAAGCGAATCGGTGCATAAAGGATCTGGCCAGCTCCATTAAAGAACGGATACTCCCCTCTTCTAAGCTATCAAACCATCTCGATGCAGCTCCTTCCAAGGATCCCCTGAACGCTCTGCATAGAGCCTCATCATCCACTGTTTATAATTCTACTACGTGCTTATAGTCCATGACGTGGACTTTGAGATCGGTTTCCCCATTGTACTTTTTCAACACCGGCGGTTTAAACTTGCTGGGCATAACGTATTCCCTGATGGATCTGGTAAAAGGAGACTTCAGGGTGAGCTTTAGGGTGGTATCCATGGTTTTCCTGTCATAACCTTGATTCATCTCTTCTAAAAACTTATTCACAGCATCTCTCACCTCCTCTTCCTTCTTTCTGCAGCTGTTGCCACTAACAGGTGACCTTCTGCTTCAAACCCGCGAGGGGTGACTAGCAACAGAATATTCCCCTTTATCCTGTTCTCTTCCTCTCGGGCTTTCTTTTTTCCAGTATTTTGGTTCTTTGTACTCACACTTCCCTTTATTCCTTCCTTCGCCCCGTTCCGTATTATTTGCATGAAAATTTTTTCCATACAAGAACTTACATTCACTGTCTGGGAGCGAAGCTTGCGTACTCCCTTTTTCTTCGGTCGAACTCTCCTCTCCTCCATGATGCTCTTTCGTCCTTCCCTCCACATTTCCACCCAAGTGGACCAGTTGTTCTTCGTTAACCCCTAGGGCTCCTTGGGATTGCTTCTCATAATCCAGAGTTCTAGCAACATTCCTTCTCGGGGTAGCTTCTGGAACAGCGATGAGGGTCTGAGTCGGAGGAGTTTGTTGCTGGGAGCTCCTTACAAAAGCAGCTATAGTATTAATAAACTGCAATGCAGGAGCTAGGTCTGGATTTGGAAGGCTTAGAGGGGTTTGGCTAGATCCAACTGTGTTTTATTGAGAGATAAGGGGCTGGAGCGATGTGTTTAGGTCAATGGGAGTTGCTAGGGGAGGATCAGTAGGTGTTGGAAGGGAGTGTCTAGGATTTGAGGGAGTTGAAGATTCGGGATCATCGAGGTTCTTCATAATGGTGATTTTCCTTCACAGGCAAATGGAAGTGGAATGCAACGTCGGGAGAAAGATCAGCTCGCGTTCCCCACAGACGGCGCCAATTTGATCAGGCTTGATCAATATATAAAGGAATGGGCTGAATCTTCTCTCCTTGGGCCTGAGCCTAGTACCTGCGAAGGAGAAGAAAAAGGATCAAGGAGGAGCCGGGCCTTTAGCCTGGCTAGAACCCTCCGACGATCAAGTCAGTCCTCTCTTCAGAGTATTTTGGTGATAGAAAGGGGGTGAGAGAGTGCAGAGTTTCAACTACCTATGCTTAGACTTTCCTTTCCCTTTTGTATGATTTCTGGGTTAGGTACGTCTGACACCTTTCTTTTGAGAAAGGACGTCCTCTGTCATTAGATCATGCTGGTTGGTGAGAGTTGATAGCAGGCACATGTCCCCTGTCCCATCCCTAGGGATGTCTGGTAATGGGGGTGTCAGGGCATGGTGCAGATTGTCTAAGGACTGATCCTTCTGCTGGACGACTGGACATGTCATCAGAGGGTTTCGGTCCTTACTTGCTCAGCAAGTCATCCGGCGGACGAAGGAGGGGAGTGGCATATAGTCCGAAGGCCTTTGGACTTAGGTCGTTCGAGGGTCTGGCCAATGGGCCTTTTTTCCTTATATCATAGCCTCTAGAGGCCTCGTAATGGGCCTGGGCTACATGAGGGTCCAAACCTCTCTTGAGAGTCACTTTCATCCCTCATCAAACACCATATGGGTAGTTTATTGGAATATTCCCACAAAAGGTTCTCCAATGGTTGGCTTCAGCTATTGTTGTAAGGCTAAAATATGTAAGAAATACAAGTATAGCAAATAGAAAACACAAGAGAGTACTCATAAAAGAGATAACCCATTAAAGATTTTGAAGAACAATTAGTATTATAATGGAGGGTTGGTTCAAGGATATAATATTAGCTGGTAGGAGGGTTAATTAATGAGTGGTTAGGCCGCTTATTACTGAGAATCTTTAAGCTTTCTTTTCTTTCTGGTCTTTATCTTTTCTCTTCTTCCTTTGTTACCCTTTATATACTTTGATTTCATTTATGACACGCATCCTCTTATATTTTCTCTCACAAAATGGCATAATTTTTTGTTTTTTTGGCACATAAGAAAATGGTAAATATAATAATGAAGTCTATATAGTTTCTCTTCTTACAATAATTTTTTCTCTCCTCTTTAATTAAGTAGATTTTGAAAAAAAAAATTAGAAATGCAATCTTAAATCCAATTTTTACCATGCTCTTCTTCTTTTTTTTTACTAGTTAAGTAGATTTAATTAAGACTGAACACAGTTCGGTCTAATCCGGAAATTTAAAAATTTCTGAGATCGTACTGAATTTTGGGGATTTTAATTTATGGAGAACCAGAACTAAAATCAAAATAAAAAATTTTTGAATTGTATTATCCCAATAATAATAATAATAATAATGTTTGAATAATTACCAAAAGGATTTTATTTAAAAATTGATTAAAATCTACAAGTAAGAAATTAATTAAAGATTTAGAAACTAAAAAATAAAAAATTTACAAAAATAAAAATTATAGAATATATAAATTTAGCTTTATATGTCTGACTCAACTTATAATTCACTAAGAAACCATTAAGATTCTGAAACCACCAAAAGAAAAAGAAGAATTGAAAAGAAGAAAAAGAAAAAAAAATCATAGAACGGAAAGAAATTTATCTGTTGTTATATTTTAGTATTATTAAAACTTAATTCATATTATATTACTAATTTTTCATCATACAAATTTAATAAACATAAGATTTAACTAAATTATATAAATATCAATAGTTATATTTAATTGAGGTATATGCATTTATAATTATAGATTTATAATTCACTTTTTTGCTTGTGATATTTCTTGATATAATTTGATAATTGTCATAATGACATATACAATCTTATAATTTTTGAATTATCAATATATTATTTAATTAGAATTACTTATATATTATAAATAAAGATCTAAAAAACTTCAGTTATTTCAGTCCAATTTAGCCCAGTTCTCAGTTCGGATATATATTAATATCAAAAACCATACCAAAATATTTCACTCAATCCAATTCGGTTTAAGAAAAGTCAAAAATTCAATAGTTCAGTCTAGTTCTAAATATTTTCAATATGGTTATTTGATTCGGTTCAATTCAGAACTTTTAATATCTATACTCAACCCTAGATTTAATAGTTGAATTTATAATTTGCAGTTTGACCCCAATTGAACTTTTAACCTATGATCCTCTATTTTCATTGATTTTAATACTGGACCGGATTTGAAAATTTAGGTAATTAATTAATTAGAGATTAAAGACTGAAGTAGTTATAATTAGTTAATTAATAATAGTACTTAATTTGACTCAATGTTTATGTAGCAGTGGATGATTGGATGAGTTTGTTAGAATATATAAGTAGTAATTTATTAATTCCAATTTAAATTTAAACTATTTAAAAAATAATTTTTTGTTAGCTGGATTTTAATTTTTTTTAGTCTCTTTATTTAATATTTTATTATGTAATTTTTTAAATATTTATATATTTTTTATAGTCTGTCTATGTATGAAATAGATTATTTTAGTTTAATATATTTTATTTTTTTGTTGGCTTTTGTTTACTTTTTTGAATTTTTTGCATGTGTTTTTATTTTTATTTTTTCATTCGTATACTAAGAATCAACATTAGTATTACTAAAATACTGTAATTTGAGAGAGATGATGAATAGCTTGAGAATTAGATTGCCTTTTGATTGATCAAAGGTTGATCTATAGTTGATTACAGGTTAATTTCATGTTGATTACAGGTTGATTATTAGATTTTGCGTATTTTAGCATTAGTATTGCTAAAATTCTGGTTGATTGTTAGTTGATTACAAGTTGATTGTTGATATTTTATGATTGATTATAGGTTGATTATTAATTTTTGCATATTTAGCATTAATATTTCTAAAATACTGTAATTTCATAGAGATGATGAAATAGCTTGAGAATTAGGTTTTTTGTTTTGGTTGCAATAGTAAAAAAAAAAAAATTGTTAGTGATGCTTCTTTAAAAAATAATATTTAGGTTGTTAAGTTTCTAAGGAAGACAAAAATATCTATTTCTAGAATTCCATTCTTTCTCAATTGAGTATACTGTTGAGATATGTAGCAATCATCATCTCTTTGGTATAATATTTTGAACAATAATCAAAATGATTTTAGTTTATCTCTTCATTATTACCATTGCATGTGGATATGATAACTCATCCATTTGAAAATTGTTGTATGTGTATGTTTTCTCTTTTAAATTGAGCACATTTGATTTTTTATTTTCAAATACTTCTTATTTTTTTGGTTTGACCTGAAAAATAAATTTCAGAATAAGCACATGCATAGTTCAAAATTTCAAATATAATGAACATAGACTACAATATACTTAAAATATACGCAACCTATACTCAAAATATACTGTTTACTATGAACATAGACTATGTTATGGGAAGATGTTTTTTTTTTTAATTCTTGTAGAATGTAATATTTTTTAATGTATTCTTGTTATATACATTTATTCATGTAACACTCAATTTCCAATTATTTTTAAAAATATATATCAAATAAACATAATATAAACATAAGTTAATCAAATTTAGTAAAATATATACCTATAATATACCTATGAATACCAGTGATATACTATTTCCTGGGTTTTGATACAAAATATCACTAGTTTTCTGCAGATTTTGAAATTTAACGTTCTAAATCTTTTAAGTTAATAAAAAAAAATCGTATAATCTATTCGTTTTCAAGATTTTCTATGCAATGTTAGTTTAAAAATAAAATAAAATTGATTGAAATACATATATGAAATTCAAATTATCTTTGAATAAATTGAAGAATTAGGTTTTTTTGTGAACAAGATGAATGAATCTTGAAAAACTGCAAATCTTTCGATTCCTTCTCTGTTTCTTGCTTCTGATTGACTTTGCAAACGTTTGACAAATTTTTTTTGCAATCAAATATGTAAATTTGTTGTGGTTTTAATTAGATTTGGGTTAGCTATTTCATTATTTAGGAAGAAGATAAAAGTTAGAAACATAGTGCTAAATGTATAAAGTTAAGATTCTAAACCAGACATATAAAAGTTGTTTACTTCTTTTTTTAGGTATTTATGTAAAAATCCCATTTAATTATTGGGAAATTTCAAAAATAATCAAAAAAAGACAAAAAATATCATTTTCACCGTGCTCATGAAAAAATTTCAAAAATATCTTCTAAACTTCAAAAAATAACATTTTTACCAAGATAGATGTTTGGCATATTTTTTGAACTTGTTCACAAAAAAAAAAAACTCAAAAAATGATAAAAAAAATAAAAAGATATTAATTTATATTACATTAATGTATACCAACAACTTTATATATAAATTGCAAATTTGTAAAAGATAAAAAGATATAATAATAGTAAATGGTATACGTATACCAAAACATTAAGTATATATTTGGTATCTGCAACTACTTTATATATATATATATATATATATATATATATATATATATATATTGCAAATTTGAAAAAAATTAAAAAGATAAACTCAGTAAATGGTATACGTATACCAAAATTTGGTATATATTAAGTAAATGTTTAGTGTTTGCAACTACTTTAATACATGCATATTGCAAATTTGAAAAATTAAAAAGATAAACTAACAATAAAAGGTATATATATAATGAATTTTAGTATACTTTAAGTATATATTTGGCATTTGCAATTACTTTATATTTATATAGATTAGAAATATGAAAAAATAAAAAGATAAATAGTAAATGGTATATGTATACTATAAATTGGTATATGCTTAGTATATATTTGGTATCTGCAACTATTTTATATATACACAAATTGCAAATTTGAAAAAGTAAAAAGATAAACTAATAGTAAATAATATATGTATACCAAAATTTGATATATATTTGCTATTTGCAACTACTTTAAATATATACATATTGCAAATTTAAAGACTTAGAAAGATAAACTAACAGTAAATGGTAAATGTGTACTAGAATTTGGTATATATTAAGTATCTACAATTACTTTAATATATACATATTGCAATTTTGAAAAAATTAAAAATATAAACTAATAGTAAATGGTATACGTATACCAAAATTTAGTATATGTTAAGTACATGTTTGGTATCTGCAACTATTTTATATATATACCTAAAAGAATAGACCTAGAGAATGGTATATTTTTGGTATATGTTTTGTATATATATGGTATACGTTACATATATAATTTGTAAATGTCTAGTATGTGTTTAATATTTAGTATATATTTGCTACAATTGGTATAGCATTTGATATATTATTTCGTATATATTTGAAATATTAAACTTAAATAAATAAATTTATCTATTTATTTAATCTGAAATAAAATTCAAATAAATTTATTTCATCTCAAAATTAATACTCAATTCTTGAACATATTTATTTAATCTCAAATTAATACTCAAATAAACTTAAGCTTAAATAGTTTAAATTCAAATTTGAATTAATAAATTACTAATTAAATAATATATTTTTTAAAAATATTTTTAAAATTAGATATTCGATCAAATTAATTCAAAAATTATTATAATTTTTGAATTGAGTTGAGTTTGGTATTCAAATTATTTGAGATCAACTAATAACACCCCAACATAAAAAAAAAAAAAAAAAATCAAATCAAATGATTAAGTTAAAAACCCTTTTTTTTTTTTTGCACAAAAAAAAAAATTCAAGTTTTGCACTTTTCTATTGAAACTAGCTAACCAAGTTTGATAGTATGGATTGCCTTTATATCTAGGTTTATCATAATAATATGCCTACACGCTATACCATCAACTTTATTAATATAAAAATATATGTTCAGTAGGTGGGAAAACATCAATCTAAGAGAAATACGGTGTAAAAAAGTAATAATGACCAAAAAAAATAACTAATAAATATTTTGTATACATTTGATATATTTTTCATAGAAAATACATCTAAGAGAATAATTGAAGGGGTATTTTCCATAGGTTTCTTTGTGCAATATAATAAGTGGAAAAAATTGAAAAAAAAAATAATGACCCAGAGAAAAAGATATTGCAACAATATTATTACTAGTAGTTAGTAGATCTTTTCACTACTAATGTATTATTATTATTATTATTATTATTAATTAATTAATTAATTAAATATAATGTTTATATCTTAAAAAATAAAAACAAATGAATGCCCTTTCTTTAATTAAAAAAAAAAGAAATATAGTATAAAAAAGTATGTGTAATGTTTGCTTATTGGATATGTTTGGGAGCTCAAAAAGAGACAAAAAATAAAATAAACTACTACTTTTTTCACAATTTACTGTATTATCAATGAAATAACTGCACAAACTAACAAAACAATAAATTAAGTAAAAAGGAAAAAAAATAGAAAAAGTAGGGTATAAAAGAAATATATACGAGACAAAAATGTATAAAAAATAAAATGATGGTCTAAATGATATTTTTGTCCAAAAAATAGTGTAGAATATAATTTCCTCTTAATTATTTGTAGTTTATGAAATTCACAAAGTTAAATTCAATTGTTAGCCCAGCCAAATCCAACACTAAGCAATGGACTTCAGCCTTAGGCTTTCTTATGTGATTTCTGGGTGGATTAAAACCCAATCCCCATACACCATGGGTACTAAGGCCGAGCCTGGCCAGAATTAGGCCCACAACAAGACGAATTATTCGAGCTTATAATTTTAGGTTGAGTCACAAACCACATATAAATACAATCTCAATTTTTTTTTTTTTTAAAATAGCAAATACTAATTAATATCGACTTGAGGACGGTGAACTTTCGAGTTTAATTTGCAACCGCAGCTAAAATTACTTGAAAAAATAATTGGCATTGTTTCAATTTTGCCAAGTATATTTCACTTAAAATAATCATGTGAATAATAGAGCCTGGATTTGCATTTTATGATGAGAGACTATGCTGTGGGAAGATGTTCATTGATTTAAATATAATTGGAGCGGTGGGAGGCTTGGCTTGTACCAAGAGAGATCTCTAGGCAAAAATAAATTAATCGGGCTCTTTGGACTTTTTCTTTTCTTTTTTGTTTTTTCTTTTAGCTTCACAAAATAACGGAGATTTTTAATTCTTTTTTTTTTTTTTAGCATTAGGAATAGATTCATATTTAAATTTTTAATATAGATTTGAACCAATATTAAAAGCAAGGTTAGCAAGTTTATTTTTATATTAATCTTTTAAAATATTTGTATTTAATCAATGTGAAATATTTTTTTATATTATATTTTTAATAATCGTCTGAAGTGGCAATTAGGCGAAGGTAATTTTTTTTATTAAAAATCTAGTTGACACTTGCAAATTTATCATATGAATTGGATTGAGTTGATATAATTAAAAGTCTCATACGAGAAAAAAAAAATTTAAAAGCCTATTATTGAGCTAAAAATAATAGAAAAAAACCCACCAGAATAAGAATTGAAATCAAACTAAACTGGAAACATATTGAGATCGATTATATTCTAATATCATATTAAGTTTTTAATATGGATTTAGGAGAATCAATCACTTAAAAGCCAGCGGTTAAGGTTGAGAATCCATTTTTATATTAAACATTTAATATGTTTATATTTAATCAATATGAAACATTTTCTCACATTATATTCTTAACAATTTAAGCCTATAACTATTGTTTATATCATATATGTATTTAATATTAGGTTATACCTAACTATACAATAAAGACTTTAATTAATATAAATAATATGAATCAGAATTTCAAATTCAATATTTCTTATATTATTATCCTTACAAATGATTCCAATTATATGTTATTGTTAAGAGTTCAGTTCTCACTCTCATCAAAACAAACAATAATATAGAGAAAGTCATTGAGTTTTATAATTAATTGATAGGTACCTGAGCTAGCTAACTCATTTAATATAGAGAGTAGGCAAATTATATCATGATTCCATGTATATGTAGTATCATGGACTCATGATACTTGGATGGGTGGAGGAGAGAGTAAAGGAAAGAGGATCAAGCTTAGCAAAAAAACAGGAGGGGCCACCAGATTTTAAGTCACAATTTTTTGGTTTTTATATTTATTTATAATACTTGCAATCAAAATTATATTTATTTTATTTTATTTTTTAGTATTCAAGAGATAATTAAAACTATATTAATTTCTCTAAAAAAATTACATTAATAGTTATTTTTTATTTATTTAATTCTTCTAATTAAAATTACATTTATTTGTCTAAGAAAAATCACATTAATAGTTGAGTTTTTTGTATTTGTTTAATTTTTCTAATGATAATTTTAGTATCATGAATATCAATAGAAAAATAAAAAATTAAATATTTATTCTGCATAAAATTTTTCAATATATATTTTTTATTTATAAATTTAACATTTTTATGGATAATTTTTTAAATGGTTTTTAAGGATAATTTTACATTTTTTATAAAATATCATATATATCTTTTATATGACATTGAATTATCACTGTCATGCTGGTTTATATATGATAAGTTATAGATTCAAATGTAAGTTTATTGGTAGTACAGTAGAGATTCATTAAAAATTCACTATCAAATATAGTTATAAATGGTTTTTAAGGATAATTTTACATTTTTTATAAAATATCATATATATTTTTTGTAATCAAATATAGTTATAAATGGTTTTTAAGGATAATTTTACATTTTATTTTATAAAATATCATATATATTTTTTGTATGACATTGAATTTTCACTGTCATACTAGTTCATATATGATAAGTTTTAAATTTATTAAATAGAAAATGTAAATTTATTGGTAGTACAGTATAGGTTCATTGAAAATTCACTGTTAAATATAGTTATAAGCAACAAGATTATTGAATATTATTCATAGGTTCATCAAATATAAAGTGTAAGTTCATCATTTATGAACTATAAATTTATCAGTTAACATATGAATATATTTTTTAATTTATAAATTTCTGAACCATAATTTATGAATCTCAAGTATAAGTGTGATGAACTTTTAGTTTATAATTTATTAACTTTTTTTTAAAACTATGAACCTATAGTTTTTTATAAATTTATGGACTATTAATATAGGAGCCTCACGTGTATGTATAATAAACTTACAGTTTATAATTTACAGACTTGTTGTTTTTAACCTACAAACCTGTAGTTTTATGATTTTTTTTTGCCAAATTACCTGTAGTTTTATAATTGATATTTATAATTTTTACTGATAAATTTGTGTTCATAACATATGATTGTATTTTGTAATTTATAATTATGAATATGAAATTATTAATTTTCATGTTTCATTATTATTATTATTATTATTAAAATATTATTATGTAATGATAAAGAATAATTAAAATTTAAGAGAGGAAAAAAATTAAAATTAAAATTAGAATTATTTTTAATTTTAATTTTAATTTTTAGAAGCATAAAATTATTTTCTCCTATGTTTACTTTTAATTACATTAACTAAAATCCTTTGAATTTTAATATATTGTATTTTCCTTATAAAAAAATGCTAACATATTATTAAAAAATAAATTTAGTGTTTTAATAAAAAAAGAAATATATAATACACTGAAAATATAAAATTAAAATAAAAAAATATAATAAAAAATTATTAATAATTAATGAGAGATGGTTCATGATAAAAGGACAAATTACTATTTGTCTAAAAATTTGCCATATAGCTAACATCTAAAGTTTAAAAAAAAAAAAGGAAAAAGAAAAAGAAAAAGAAAAAGAAAGAAACATCTAAAGTTTAAGTTGGATGTATAATGTGTCATAGATAGGAGTCCAGGATAGAATAACCCTAGAGAGTACAATTACTTTTCTAACTTTAATGCTTTTTGTTATTATTCCTAAAAGAAAAAGCATGCTTTGTAGTATAAATTAGTAATCATCAAGTTTTTTTTTTAAAGGATTATGGTAACAAATGTCTTGAGGCACTTGATATAATCAAAATTAAATAAATTTACATAAAAATAAATTATATGAGGAAAAAATATAAGAATTATATTAGGATATTTATATTTAATTGTACTTATTATCATCTATCATCTAAGGTGATGAGTTAAAACTTTTCATTTTCTGTTATTTAACTTATTTTAAAATGGGCATAAATGAGATAGGAAAAAAAAAAAGTTCTCTCTTCATGAGTTTTGCCTTCTCTGCCTGAGAATATTGTCTACTTTCTTAAGTCTTACATTTCCTTGTCCATTATCTCCTTTTGTCTCCTTGTTTCGTGTAGTTTCTCTACTAATTTGTCTTTTATGTAGATCTTATAACCTTAGTACTTCAAGTGACTCAAGTTCTATTATTATTGGGTTTCTTCCTTATTGGGTTATTTGAATCTCCATTGCAACCGTACCTTCCTTGCACTTTGTATTTGGGAATTATGGCATCTAATCCTCACTCTCTTATTGACAAAAGGGGTTCCTCAGCACCTATTGACATAGGAGGGGAAGAGATTGAAATTATAATGATGGAGGAATTTGTTCTGAATTTGGTGGAATCCTCTCTCTATATTGCTAAAAAATTATGGACTAATAGCCCCTTTAATGCTGGTATTTTGATGGATACAATGAAAAATGCTTGGAAAACTAGACATGGTGTCATTGCTAAAGAATGGGCAAAAACTGTCTTCCTATTCCAATTCTTTAATGCAAAGGATAAGAAGGAAGTTTTATCTAATGAACCATGGCATTTTAATAAGAATTTGTTTGTTCTAAAGGAAGTCTTGGGGACAAAACAAGCATCCACTATGACCATCCACCGTTGTTCTTTTTGGACACAAGCTTGTGATCTTCTTTTCAAATGCACGACTGAAACTCAAATTAAACAAATTGCAAGTGTGAATCTTTAATTTTACACCTTTATCATCTGATTGCAGCCTAACACCTGTTAAATTTAGTATGTTATGCAGAGCTGGTACTGTGATCCTGCTAGCCAATTAGTTGGCAGGGCAAACACCAACTGTCCTGAAAGAAAATTTTAGCTTTTAAGGATATTACCATTCGGACACCCAATTTTTCAAGATGGCCAACATCAATCTCTAAATAAAAATAATAATAATTTGTCATGTGTTTGCCACCTAGGCGGTACCATTGGTGCTTTGGGCCAAGCAGCCAGCGGTGCTGCCCAGAGGCTAAGCGATACCATCAGCTAGTCCCCCGTACCATGACCAAAATTCCTTTTTTGCCACTCCAACATGATTTTTCAGTATTTTTAGCCCTATGTTTCACTTGCCAAATTATCCTCGCCCTATTTTCCTATAAATACCTCTCCATTTTTTCATTTCACTTATCCCTTGAGCACTTGTATATTAGCTATCAATTTACTCATTTTATTCTTCTCCCTCCAACCACTATCTAATTAGTTAATTAATCTTTTTAATTAATTAATTATCTCACCCTAACCAAGTTAATTAATTTTTTTAATTAACTAAAACTTTTTTTTTAAATTAATCACTTAATTAATTAATCATTTTTTTTGTCAAAAATCAAATTAATCTTTTTTTTAAATTCACCCTTTATTCAAATTAATTAATTAATCATTTTAATTACTGAATCCATCCATCTATTTCATCACATTAATTAGTTAATTAATCATTTTAATTAATTAATTAATCTCCTAATCAATTTAATCACCCAGTCCCAATAAAACAGAATTTCGGTCCGGTAAAACTCTCCGCCAGCCAAAAGCAAAGGTATCAGCTTTTCTCTTACCCACAAACACAAATCAAATTAATCAATCCAATCAACCTTTAAGCCTCTCCACTTAATCGTGGGATGAGCTACGTAGATTTTGACCTTTATTCAATAAGGTGTGTAGGCAAGTTTGGAATTTAAATTCAAACCATAAATCTGATCCCATAATTAATTCCATTTTCCCTTTGCTTTCAATTATAATAAATTATTTATTTATTTTTAGAATTAAGAAGTGATTAAATGGTTTCCCTAGAATCCATAAGGACTATAGGGAACACTCTTCTTAAATTATGGATGATTTACTTTATTCGCTCTTTAATTTTCCCATGCATCCATATTATGCTATATTCATACATTTTACTTATAATTATCATCTTATAAATGTCATCCATGAAATTAATTTTTAAAGTCAAATTAAATTTAAGAGCCAAATCATTATTATTTAAAACTAAAAACTTAGTCCATGAACTCAACTTGGTTCAAATCTAGTGATTCTATCCTTAGATAAATTAATTGAAAATTAATGAATTAGAGTCAAGTTGGGTTTTTCCTTAATTTTTTCATTTAAAAATAAATTAGGATTGCGACTTCCAAAATCATTTTCAGGATCAACAAATCTGAATCCGAGGATTCCATCATGAGTCTAAACTTAAATGAGCATTCTAATTCCCTCTAATGGATTGGACTGATACTTTAGTGAGACTTTACAACTGGCGACTCCACTGGGGACTGATTGCCACCTTTTAAAATAAAAGGAAAGCAAATAAAAGGATTACTATTGGATTAAGGAAAAATTTTCTAAAATAATCTTCATTTGGCTTATTAAGTGTAATTTGACTTTTATGCATCACTTTGCATAATAAAGACTCATTGCCTAACCTTAGCTTTATGAAAACTTATGGATGGCGAGTAGCATTGGCTCGACAACTTTATTTGAGTATGTTAGGAGATAGGAAAAGTATTCCACTTCGCAATGAATCCCTTATCATTTCCATGCTATAACGAGCAATCAGTACTGTTGGACCTACACGAAGCTTCTTGCTTCACATATGATTAGGTATATCGATGTTCTAGTAGGATGGAGACCCTAAACCAAGCCACCCTTCACCCTTATGCATGTAGTCATCCTAGTGTTGATTCTAGGTTTTATATACTGTAATCATAGAGATATTTGTGCATATACCCATGAAACCTTTTTTGGCATGCATCATGACATTGTCATGTATACATAACATGAGAAGCTTGACAAGGTAAATCATCAAACACCTTAAACACCGAAACCGATGGTTCGTTGTGAGACCTCGCCTGAGCACCGATCTGATCCATCGAGGAATCGAATTGCTTTTCGGGAGAAACTCCACGATTGAAACTCGCTGTGAGTTTAAAAAATTGATTTGTGTGACTTGAAAGTTGTGAAAGTGAGTCGCTACTTTAATTTACTTATTTTAATTGGAAAAATTAAAGAAAACCCAAAATGATTGACTCCACAAAATATTTAATTTATCCCAACGAAAAATGCACTAATCCGCGAGTGACCAAAGAGGGCTCGGGGATCAGGTTTTGGTAATTACACAATTAAGAAAATATGATTTTCTTTAGTTTGGCTAAAAATCACAAAATAACTCTTAAAAAAAAAATTTTCATGTATGCATGAACATGAATAAAATGATGAATGAACAGTTATAGATGATAGGCTGAAATGACAATTATAGATAAATAAGCAAAAATAAATTCTACTTAATTATTACAAATCAAAATGAATGAAAAGAAAGAGGATCTTTCCTCTAGCCCTTATGGGTACTAGAGAAAGCACACAATCTTCAACTAAGTTAAAGAAATGAAAGTACAGATTTGGAAATAAATAATAAATATAAAAGGGAAAATGTTATTAAAAATGATTTTGAAGTTTGATGCCTTTTCAGAATGGCAACCTGCATATCCTATTGAATAGGAATCAAACCCTACGCAGTTCTCCCTTCTTGCGAAGGAGGGGTTCTGGAAAAGAGTGTTGGTTTATTTATTAATTTAATTCTGATTCTTAAATTAATAAATTTTAGATCTTTTCTGTTTTAGACCTAAAGAGAATTCTAGATCTAAATTTAGAATTTTGAAAATGGATAAAAGGAATTATACCTTTGCTTTGCTTGATTTTCGGATGAATAGGCTGAGTTTAACTCCGAATCTAAGCTCCACTTTGGATTTAGGATCTTGAAGTTGAACCTTAACAGCAAAAGGTTAGCAAAATAGCATAATGAATGTAAATTAAAAAGAAATTGAAACCACATCTTTTGTATCGAATTTCAAGTAGAACTTAAGCACAATAAGTAGAGCAATATAGAAAGATTTCTGCCTTGGAATTTCCCCAAATGAGTTAGAAGGAAGCTCTATTTATAGAGCTGGTGAAGGGGGTGCTGGCACCAGCAACGTGCCGGTCGCATAGGCTACACAGGTGACATGCCAGTTGTTCGGGCGGCATGTTGAGCATGCCGCCTTACCGTCAGCACGAATTTCATGCCGCCTATGAGGTGGCATGGGCGACGCTCCTCTTGCGCGCTGGCCGGCTGGTTCGACCTGTTTCCTGCTTTTTCAACCGTTTCGGGTCCATTTCAGTTTCAATTAGAGTTCAGTTTGATCTTGTGGGTTCGTAACTGAAAGATGGTCGATTGAAAATGCAAGATTTAGAAAATTTATTTTTCAACGGGACGCTGCCCCCTTGACCCTTGCCCGCTAATCGGCTAGAGGGACCGCCGTATGTGTAGCGCACTATTCTTAGTGGGTGTCAAGCTGCAGCTAGATCATAAGGTGCAAATTTGAGGGTTCACATCCATCACCCAAAACATAATAACCTCACACATTTACTCTATTAAATTTTAAACCTAGTGACCAACCATATGGAGGGCATCCCTTTCTTGACACACTATTACATTTATATCCTTTTCCCTTCATAATTCTGTATTCTTACCCATTTTTCTGTTTATTTTTGTTTTAAAGATACCGATGGCCAACACTTTTAGCCCTTTCGACTAAGATGCAATAAGCACCTTTTTCACTAACCTCTTTAAGAAACAAGAGGAGACTTTCCAAGCCGTACTCATTACCATCCTTAAGGCCCAAGCCGACACTTTCATTAATGCTCTTAACACCTAGTCTGCCACCTTTACTAGTGCTTTCAACTTCTAATGTCAATCTATCATTAATGAGATTAAGGAAATAACCAATGCCACCATTGCTTCTCCCCCTGCTCAGCCTGCTTCCAGTCAAGCTGGAATTAGCCATGCTCCTACTTTCACTCCTCCCATTATCGATCTCACTGATAAAGGGCAGGCACCTAGGACCCCTACCTCTCTTGCTTTGGATCTAAATGTCACGACCCCACTTCTATTATGAATTCTTTTCAAAGTGGAGATTTTTTTAGCTTTTCTGAAGTTAAGAAACTGATGGAGAAATTTGAGGCCATAGAGAGGACTATTAAGAATATAAGGAAACATGAAGACATGACAGATGTCGAATCTCTAACTCTCTTCCCTAATGCAAAGGTTCCAACAAAATTTAAGATGCCGATCATGGACAAGTTTAATGGCACCATATGCCCTAAAACTCTCTTCCCTAATGTAAGGGTTCCATTGTGGGTCTAAACCCAAATAAGCATTCCAATTCTCTCGAGCAGATCAAGCAGATGCTTAGGTGAGGCCTCACAATAACAAGCTAGGAGTGTTTTTATACTGTGATAAAGAAGATGAGCACATTTAGGATTAGTTCTTATGCTTCAAGGTTCATATTGATCTTACTACTCCATTCCAAAAGGGAACTAGAATTAAGATCAATGGCTCTTTCATATGGGTGCCTTTCAAATTTGAAAGCTTACCCACCTTTTATTATAAGTGTGGCCGCTGTGGCCATATGGTTCATTATTGTAAGGAGTTGGGTGATGAGGAGGAGGATAATACAGTCATTTATGGTTATGGTGATTTCTTAAGAGCTTCTCTACTTCATCATCGCGGGCATCTCAAACCTCTTGGGCTCCTCCTACCACAATCAACCTCAACACCACCACCTTACCAATTCGATGACCTTTAATAAAGTTCATAATTGATCAGTGTCATGAAGTGAACATGGCTATCCCTCCATAATGAAAGTCCATTTCCCACTTTTTTGGCACTTCAAGTTGGTGGCGTTACCATTAAAAGTCACATGGATGCAATTTTGGATTCAATTGTATTAGAATTGCATAAAGTGGGTTTTGGACATGCATTAAATTAGCCTAAAATACAAGTCCCACTAACTGCTATACCTAAACCAACAATCACATCCCAAGCCACTCAGCACTAAAATGCCCATACCAAATAATACCCACCCAAAGACCTAATAACCAACTCAGCCCCACCAGATCATACCATTGAAAATAATGTCCATAGCTATTTTGCACCTTCAAACATGTCTATCGTATAGCTATTTTGCTTCTTTAAACATGTCTATTGCTACTCCTAAAACTAATGGGCTTTCATCACCTTTCAATACCTAAACACTTAAGACCCAATAACCACTATTCTCTTTCCACCTCTCTCTCAGTCATCCCCTATAGCCACCCTCTCTTAACTCAACTCTGAAATTTCCTAGTTTCTCCTTTTGAAGCTGTTCATGACTCCACAATCACTAATACATCTCCACCTTTAGACCCATACCGCCCTTCACAGCCATTAAATCAAAAACCTTTCCCCACCAAAAACCACAAAAAATGGAAAAAATAAGTCTGAATTTCACTACTCACCTCCCCCCTCAAAAATAATATTTCTTTGAATGGTAAAAGAAGAATTTGGGTCCAAGATGAAATCCTTATAGATTGTGATATGATGTATATTGATAAGAGATTCAAAGAATTAGATGACTTTGAAGTTTTACCTTTTGATCAACTGCGGAGACTACTAGCTAGTCCCGCCAGATGCCATGAGTCTCCTAAGTTAGAGTTACAGGGGCTTGGGAACCTAGCTGCAATTCTCACTCTGAAGAAGTTTATTAGACTTCAAGCTCCTACGATTATCTTTTAAATGGAGGCCAAACTGTTCTAATAAGAAATGGAAAAAGTTATCCATTAATTTTTTAAGCTTTAAAAATGGTATAGATGTTGGGTACAAAGGAGATTTCCATAGTAGAAAAGGTGGTTTGTGTATGATATGGTCCAATGATATTCCCCTTTCTCTCCTATCATACTCTCATAACCATGTGGATTTAGAATTTGCTAAGTTTCAAAATGCACCTTAATGGCAATTAACTGGGATATGTGGTTAGCCTGAGGAGGTAAATAAAGTGCAGATATGGAATTTGCTATAGGTATTAAAGATGAAATCTAATTTACCATGGTTGTGCTGTGGGGATTTTAATGAAATCCTATATTCTTATGAGAAAATCGGTGGAGTAGATTGAGCTTTGAATTAGATGCAAGCATTTAGGGACACTCTTTTTTTGTTCTTTAGATGATTTGGGTCTTAAGGACTATGGTTTTACTTAGTCTAATGATAGAAGTGGCCAACATAAATATCCAGGAAAGATTAGACAGAGGTGCGGCATCTCTCGAATGGATTATAATGTACCCCTCCTACTCGATGGAACACCTAGTAGCTCAAACCATTACCCAATTTTTACTTACTAGCTCCCTAACTCATCCAAAAAATGAAAGAAAATATAAGCCTTTCAGATAAATGGCAATATGGCTTAGAGACCAATAATGTAGGGAAGTAGTCGAGAACTCTTTGTTATTTTCAATTCTCAATTTGACATTTTTAACCATTGGAAACTGCCTATCAAACTATGCCCAAGCCCTGAAGTAGTAGGAAATCTCTCATTTTGTTAGTATAACAAAGGAATAGAGGCACACTCCAAAAAAGGGACCAAATTGCAAAAAATTGGTTCAACAACAAAACATCACATAGAAAAAAATATCAAAATTATTGTGTAAAGAGGAAGCTATGTGGGCTCAAATATCCAATGTTGCTTGGTTAAAAGATGGAGACAAAAGTATTAGTATTTTTCCACCAAAAGGCAAATTTCATGTTGCACAAAAACTGAATCCAGAAACTAAAGGATCAAAATGATATGTGGATCAAAAAAGAAGAAAACATTGGCATATTAACTAACTTTTTTCTTTCAGCAATTATACTCAACAGAAGGTACAAATTGTGTGGAAGAGGCATTGTAGGTGGTGAAGATAAAGGTGATAGCAAAAATGAATTCTAGACTAATTGAACCCTTCTCTCATGAAGAAGTACCTGATGCTCTAAGACAATCACACCCTATAAAGGCCATTAGGCCTGATAGTATGCCTGTTTTATTTTTTCGCAATTTTATGGAACATTATTGGCAATGATATTCTTACTGTAGTTCTTACTGTTTTAAATGATAAAGCAAATCCTTTAGATTTGAACCACACCTTTCTTGCCTTGATTCCAAAAATAAAGTCCCCTGAAACACCTAAAGACTTCCACCTAATCAATCTATGCAATGTGACTTTCAAGTTAATCACTAAAATCATAGCTAACAGACTTAAGAAATTTCTTCTAAAACTCATTCATAATACTCAATCAGCTTTTGTTCTAGGTAGATTAATCATTGATAATGCTCTTGTGGCTTTTGAGGCCTTGCACTACTTAAAACATACACACACACACACACACATACACACGCACGCACAAAAAGGAAATAAGGGCTACTTTGCTTTGAAATTAGATATGGCAAAGGCATATGATAGGATGGGTGGATATTTTTAGAAAAAATTATGCTTAAATTTGGATTTCACTTTGATTGGGTTAAGCCTATAATGCGATATATTTCTACTATCAAATTTTTTATTTTGTTGAATGGTTCCCCTTGTACTAATTTCACCCCCACTAGAGGTCTCTGGCAAGGCGACTCTCTCTTCCCATATTTATTTTTATTTTATATAGAGGGGCTCTATGCTCTCATTCGCAATATAGGACAGATAAGATTAATATATGGAGTTAAGATTTGCCATTTGTGAACCTTTATTTTAACACCTCCAAAATTCAATTCTGAACTCTTCAAAGCTAACCAAAGTATTTTTGGCACAATCTGATGCATTTCCTACCCTGACCAAACATTATGTACCATACAATATTTTTTTCAAAACTAATTGAATTTTCTCTCAGACTGACTACCTAAATGTTATAAAATTAATTTTGAGCCTATTGACATTGTTCGATAATTTTTCTGAGTTCTAAAACTTCCAAAAATTGACCCGAAAGCCTAAAAAATGGACAGAAAAACTAGCTGCGAAAAACGCGTCAGAAATTGATGCGGATTTGCGTCAAGGGTGGCTTAGATCCATTCGCAGCAACAACATGTCTTTGACGTGGCTAGCCACTCTTCTTATGCCTGACTGCCACGCTAGGGCAGTGCAGATATATTTCTACTGTCAAATTTTCTATTTTGTTGAATGGTTTCCCTTGTCCTAATTTCACCCCCACTAGAGGTCTCCGGCAAGGCGACTCTCTCTCTCCATATTTATTTTTATTTTATATACAGGGGCTCTCTACTCTCATTCGCTATGTAGGACGGATAAGATTAATAAATGGAGTTAAGATTTGCCATTAAGCCCAACCTCTATCCCATTTATTTATTTATTTATTTTTGCATATGATAGCATTTTACTTAGAAGAGCAAACACTACAGAGGCCTTTCTCCATATACTTTGAGTCTACAAGTATGCCTCTAGGCAAAAGGTAAATTTGGGTAAATCCGAATTGCAAAAGGTAAATTTGAATAAATATTAATTAATTTTTAGCATTAATATTTCATTTCAGACCTATCAAGCTATACAAGAGAGTATAGGTGTTCATATGGCAGAAGCTTATGCAAAATACTTGGGTATTCTAACAATCATTAGGCATTCAAAAAATTTAGTTTTTTCTGCCATTATGGACGAATAAGTAAAAAATTTAAGAATTGGAAAGAAAAAACGTTGTCTCAATCCGGAAAGGAGGCCCTAATTAAATCACTAGCATGATCCATATCCAATCACATCATGAGTTATTTTATCTTGCCTTTGGATATTTGTAGGAAATTAGAACAACTATAATATTCAATTTTGCTAGGGCCAATAAAAAGACAAATAATGAATCAATTGGTATAATTGGCAAAAATTATGTACATCTAAGAAGGATGGTGGGAGGGGGTGTTGGAGACTTCTCCATGATGAATCCTTTTTACTAGCGCAAATCCTTAAGAGTCAGTACTACCCAAGTGGCAATTTTATGAATGCCTCTATTAGACATTCCCTAGCTATACATGATATAGTATCCTAGAAGCTCAATATATTTTGGAAAAAGGGACCTATTGGCTAGCGGGAAATGGCAAGACAATCATCATTTGGAAGGATCGATGATTACTTGGTCAAAACGGTTTTATCCCTATCAAGCGATACTAAGGTAAGTGCTCTTATCCAAATTAATGTAATGACCTAGGATGTTTCCTTAGTGGAACAAATCTTTCTGCCCTTTTAGGCAAAATAAATTCTTTCCATATCCCTCTCAGTTTGCATATACCGTATGATGTGATGGTGTGCACTATTCAAAAAATAGTTCTTATATGGTAAGAAATGCATATCATCTTGCTCATCATTTGAAGACCTAAACACAACAGGCCATTTCTAGTCATTTAAACACTACACTTCGCTTCTATTAGACAGAAATGTGGCAGCATAAAATCCCACCTAAGGTATTACACTTTTTTGGAAAACCAGTAACAATCTTTTACTTGTGTGTTCAAATTTGATGCAGAGAAGTATTTAACTGGACACCATTTGCAAAAGATGTTCCGCTTACATTGAAACAATGGAACATGCACTAAGAGATTGCCCTTGCTCTGTACATTTATAAGCATCCAGCCTATTGCGTCTAACTCCTCCAGTAGACTGTCAAATGAGCTTTAACTATTAGGCTATATCTATTTTAAATCAAAAGGATTTAGAACTTAGCTCTCTATTCTTAATGCTACCTAGGGGTATTTGGTTTGCTGGGAATGCTCTTTATTTTTAGAATAAAGAGCTGCAGCACCACCAAGTTCTCACAAAGGTCAATATACTGTTACATGAATATTGGGATTGCATCTCTGCATCAACGGTCCCATTTGAATGCCCATCTAAGAATCCATGGCAATGACGACTAATAGGAAATGTCAAACTTAACACAAATGCAACCATATTTGGTTCCACTGTAATTGGCCTTGGTTTTGTTTGTTGTAATCATAACAGCACTGTTTTGGTTGTAGGCTCTAAATGGGAGACCATTTCATGTTCAATGGAAATTGCAGAGGCAAAACCATTTTTGTATGGCCTAAAAGTTTTGAAAGATATGGGGCTCACTTCAATCCAAGTGGAAAATGATGGTCTAGTGGTTATAAGAGCCAATTCTAATCCAAGCATTGATATGATTCCACATACTTAGGGCTGTTGATTCGTGATGTCCAATTCAGTGCTTCACTGCTGAAGTCTTTCTTCTCTTGTGGAGACAATCCAACAAACTTGCTCATCTCCTTGCCAAAATGGCTCCTTTAGTTCTTAACAAGAATTGTATTTGATAATCAGAGTTTTTTATCCAATTGGAATCTTTGATAGCTTCAAATGTATCTCTTTCCTTTTAATCTAATACATTATGATTTTCTATAAAAAATATATATATATATTTTAGAGTAGAAATAAAGAATCCATATTGTTTGTTCCAATTAATTTTGGGATTAATGCTTAGCCGAGTAACTTATTTTTAAATTTATGCAATTTTATCTCTATTAGCTATTCTTTAGGGAATGCTATCATTAACAAAATTCTCTCTCTCTTTCTTTTTTTTTTTTATAAATTTAAACAGTTACAAATGTTTCGAATGAGTTTATATATTTATAAAAATCAAGTCTACATTTTATATGATTTTAAACGCAATTTACGCTCAAATTATATATTTGTATACATATTTTCGGCCTGCAAATATATTTAACAATTATCTTTAAAATTTCGAGTAAAAATCAAAATTTTGATTAATAAGTTCATTTTATCAACTAAAGTCGTCATTAAAAATGGGACGAGATATTTTAATATGTATTTACTGAAATACAAAAGACAAGATTAATATTTTACAGAAAAAAAGGGATATAGATATGGAAGTAGAGAATGGTGCAAAGTCCACTGTTGAAAGGCTGAATTTCTTGAATATGAATATGATACTGTGAAGAATTTGTGGAATGTTCACTTGGTTTGACCAGCTTTTCTGTGTTGCAATTTACAATAGTAGTGCATCATCTAGAAATAATAGAATAGTAAGAAATCTCCATTACCACATGCAATTTATCGATCACTATTAGTCAACCTTATCGTTTCTTAATTTTAAAATATTTATTGACTGGTTTAAGATAATTCATTTTGAATAAAATGATTTGTTACTTTTTGTCACAAACGGCACTGACTGTATATATATATATAGATTTTGGCTTTGTAAATATATAATATAGAATTCATATTTTGATGTTTTTATTTTATTTATTTTTTTTAAAAAGTATTATTGAAAGATTTGCTGACACTAACTTAAAAAAGGATGTTCCTGCACACAAGCTGCTCATTATAATACGTGTCTTAAGTTTTGCTTTTTCCTCATTGGAATAAATATATTAATTTTTGTAATATTAGGAAAATAAAATTTAATATAGATGATATTCTAATATGACATTTAATTTTAAAGCCATCTTACTTTTACTATTAAAATAATACATCAATTAAAATAAATATATTGATTATTGACTGTACGAAAAAATAGAAAAATTAAATAAGTAAAAAATAGAAAAAGCTATATCTTCATTAAGCAAATTATTAATATAGGAGCTAGGAAATATATACTCAAGAATCTTTCATGTTTGTGTCAATAATACCATTATTTTCTTTAATAATGTAATAATTAAAAAACAATCCTTATTGATATGCCTTAGATTAGTTAAGTGAATATGGGCTAGATTCTTGATGTTAGAATTGGTTATTGGGCTTCCTTAGGTCTGCAAGACCAAAAAACGAAGTCAAAGGGGAGCCAGACTTATTGCATGGCGAACACTTTTTGACTATTAAGTCAGTGTTAAGCTACTTAGCACAGTGGCTAGAGAGTGAAGAATTATTTCTCTATGGCCTAAATATTTTTAGAGAAAGATGGGAGGTGAGAAAGTATTGAATTCAAGCTACTTCAAGTTAAAAATGTGATTGACTTTTTACACCCTAAGTAAAGACGTCCTTGTATGAACAAGTGTCAACATATAGTTCACTATTGAGCAGTACATGCTGCCTGTCGGATTGTGTTAGAATAGGCCAAATGGTGTGACCTCAAAGATGTTAGAGTGGTGTCATTTTGGAGTACTTCGACTGCTTGGGCTTGATCTAGCTTCATCACCATAAAACTTTTATATTGAAACAAGCCACATAGTCTTTGAGAGTCTCACTTTCTATCTGCCTCACCTGCTCTAAGGACTAGTGTGAACCCTCATTTCAGCACCTCCAAAATTTATTCTGAATTCATCGGTATTGACCGAAATATCTTTAGCACAATTTGACACTTTTCTTATGCTGACTAGACTTTCTGTATTAGACAATATTTTTTTCAAAACTGACAAGATTTTCTCTCAGACTAATTGTCCAACTATTTCAAAATTAATTTTGAGCCTATCGACACTAACCGATAATATTTTTGAATTCTATAACTCCCAAAAACTGACGTGAAAGTCTCAAAAATTAACTTGAAACCTCCAAAAACTAAACGAAAAAAGATCTTGCAAAGAGAGCTAAGCCTGTGCCAAGTGGAACCATGTCAGTCTAACATAAATCTGCTTCGGTGTCTACGCGGATCTACATCAGACAAGTGCAGCGGTCACTCCTATTTGAGGCGGATCCGTGCAGACCTAATGTGGATCCATACCCCCTTTTGCGCAGAGCTGCGTCTTCTATACCGCTTCCTATATAAAAAATGAACAAATTGCCCATTTCAACCCAATTTTTAACCTCTTTTTAGCTCTATCTTTTTTGTCTTTTCACATTTTTACTTCCTAAACTACTCTCAATCCCATTTGCCTATAAATTGGCCTCCAATTTCTCATTATTCCACACTCTAAAAATTGATATTGATTGTTATCTATCAATTTTTCTTCTTATTTTCTCTCCATCCACTATTTACTTAATTAATTAATCATTTTAATTAATTAATTTTTTCACCCAAATCAAGTTAATTAATCCTTTTAATTAACTAAAATCTTTTTTAATTACTCAAAGTTAATTAAGTAATTAATATTTTTAATTAATTAATACTTCATTTTTTTCAAATTAAATAAAAAATCTTTTTTCCACTCATCCAGTACTTTAATTAATTATTTTAATTAATTAATTCATTCACCAATTATTTTTTTAAATCCTTAATCAATCCAGTCATCCGGTTTGATAAAATAGAATTTTAGTCCGGTAAAACACTTTTTTCATCTTGTCCACCAAAATCCAAGATATTTTTCACCAACACATTCCCAAACCAAAAATAATTTTAATCAATCTGTAAATCCCTCCACTTAATCATTGAATGAACTATGAGTTTTGATCCTCATTCAATAGGAATTCAAATCCAATTTTTCAAATGAAATTTATTTTCCATTTTCTCATTTGTAATTAATTACTTTCTACATAATATTTGTAAGGAAATTTGTGGTATTCCTAAAATCTCATATGGGCTAGAAATGACATCTTAATTTTTTATCAATGTAATTGTCTTAATTGAAATTAAGGAGTGATTATGTGATTCTCTTAAATCCAAAAGAATTAGAGGGAATACTCCCCTTAATTTGCAAATATTTACTTTAATTGTTTTACTAATCCCCCATGCACTATATATTCATGTTATGCCATATTCATGTATTTTCTTATCATTTTATAAATATCATTCATGAAATCAATTTTTCTAAAGTCAAATTAAACTTAAAAGCCAAATTTAGATTATTTAACCAAAAACCTAGTCCCCGAGCTCAACTTAGTTTGAGCCTAGTGATTTTATTATTGGATAAATTAATTGAAAATTAATAAATTGGAGTCAATTGAGTTTTTTTCTTAATTTTTTCATTTAAAAATAAATTAAAGCGGTGACTCCCAAAATCACTTTCAAAATCAATCAATCCGAATCTGAGGATTCCATTATGAGTCTAAAACCGAATGAGCATTCTAATTCCCTTTAGCAGATCGGACCGGTACTTGGGCAAAGCCTCACAACTAAGTCCTTCTTTCTATAGAAATACTGACTATGAATCTATGCATAAAGCTCTCTCTGAGGTATCTGAAAGAACTGATAATTTCTTCCTTTAATCCATTAAACCAACCTATAGTTGATCCTTTTAGCGAGCGTACAAAGGCTTTACATAACACTTCATCGCTAGTCGTTTAGAGCTCCACAACATGCTTATTGTCAATAGAAAGCCATTAATTATGATGGGTCAACAGCTAAATTATTTTTGTATAGTAACTGTTATTTATTCATTAATTTAGGTTGTATATACTCCCATAATAAGAGAGGAGATTTAGCTTACCATATATGGATTCCTAGGATCACTCCATGTAATTAGCATGTATAGCTTTAGTTTCCTTGTATAGTTGGCAATCTTGCCTATATAATGGAAGACTTCTTAGAAGAGAAGGTAATTCAAACCATATTGTTACGGTATCAGAGCCAACACTTAAGAAATCTTAGTTTTCTCAATCATAGCCTTTAGTGATTATGGAAAAATCATATCATGTCTGTGTCAAATTCACTAGAAAGAATTATGCTGCCTGAGAATTTCAGTTGGAGACATTTCTCAAAGGTAAGGAGCTGTGGGGCCATATAGATGGCAGCACCAAAGACGGAACTACTGCAGCAGACAAAGCAGCTTAGGCTGCCAAAGATAATCAAATCATGACCTGGATTCTTATTTCCATGGAGCCACATCTTATTCTTTCTTTGCGCCCTCATAGGTCTACAAAGGCCATGTGGGATTATCTCAAGCAAGTCTATAACCAAGATAACAATGCTAAGTGCTTCCAGCTTAAGTTACCATTGCTAACTATACTCAAGGGGATCTATCAATTCAAGAATACTACTATGGTTTTCTGTCTTTATGGAATGATTATTCAAATTTTGTTACAGCCAAGGTCTCGGCAGAAGGATTGGCAGCAGTATAAGAAATACACAAAACCAATCAAAGAGATCAGTTTCTAATGAAATTGCGGTCTGATTTTGAATCCATTCGTGCATCTCTAGTAAATAGAGATCCTGTTCCAACTTTGGAGATCTGTTTTGGAGAACTCTTGCATGAGGAACAACGTATCAATGCTCAGAATATTATGGAGCAGGCTCGTGTTGCTTCTAATACTGTTTCAGTTGCTTATACTGCTCATGGCAAGAGAAAGGGGAAGGCTAGAGACATGAGTACCACACAATGTTATAGCTGTAAGAAATACGGCCATCTTGCACCTCATTGTCTTGAAAAATTTTGTAACTACTGCAAGTAGTCAGGGCATATCATTAAAGAGTGTCCTACTCGTCCTCCACGCCCCAACAAGGCTTATCATGCTGTTATTACTTCTGGTGCTTTACAGCCTGCTATCTCTGCTGCTACTACAGCAACTCTTGCTATTGATTTACAACCTTCAGCACCTTCATTAACTCGAGAGATAGTGCAGGAAATGATTATGCAAGCATTTTCAACACTTGGACTTCAAGGTACTGGTTCTTTATCTACTTCTTAGATCTTAGACTCAGGTGCTGGTAATCATATGACTAACTCTTCTCATGGGTTAAGTAATATCAGAAAATATTGTGGCTCCTCACATATTCAAACAGCTAATGGTAATAAGCTACCCATTGTGACAGTTGGTGATGTATCTTCTTCTTTTAAAGATGTTTTTGTATCACCTAAGCTCTCTGAAAATTTAGTATATGTTGGTCAGCTTGTGGACCAAAATTGTGATGTCCATTTTTCTCATGATGGTTGTGTCGTGCAGGATCAGATGACAGGACAGTTGGTAGCGAAGGGGCTTAAACATGGACATCTATTTTTTCTGCAACTACCTATTCCATGTAGCGTGTCTTCTTCTGTACTAGCTTTACTTTGTAATGAGTCCAAAGTCTCAAATAAAGTTTGGCATAAGCGTCTTGGTCATCCTAACTCTAGGATTCTATCTCATTTGTTGAAATATGGTCTATTGAATAATAAAGTGCATTATTCTTCCACTGTTTTTCCTGATTGTGCAACTTGTAAACTTGGCAAAAGTAAGATTTTACCCTTTCCATCTGAAGGTAGTAGAGCAACACATAGCTTTGAGATAATTCATAGTGATGTTTGGGGTAATAGTCCTACAATTTCTTATGCCCAATACAAATATTTTGTAACTTTTATTGATGATTACAGCAGATATACATGGGTTTATTTCTTGAGACACAAATCAGAAGTTTTTTTTTATGTTCAAATTGTTTTTAGCTCTGGTTCAAACTCAGTTTTCAGCTACTGTAAAAATTCTTCGGTCTGACTCAGGTGGGGAATATATGTCTTATGAGTTCCAATCTTTTTTGCAATCTAATGGGATTATATCTCAACGTTTCTGTCTTTATACTTCGCAACAAAATGGAGTAGCTGAATGAAAGAATCGTCATCTTTTAGATGTTGTTAGGACTTTGCTAATTGAGTCATCTGTTCCTTTTAAGTTTTGGGTAGAAGCACTCACCATAGCAACCTTTCTTATAAATAGACTCCCTTCACAAGTTTTGAATTTTGAGTCCCTATATTTCAGGCTTCATCATCACAATCCTACTTACACAAATTATTGTACTTTTGGGTGTGTCTGTTTTATGCACCTTCCTCCAGCCAATAAAAATAAGTTGTCTGCCCAATCTGTCCATTACGCCTTCTTAAGGTATAGTGTCACACAAAAAGGTTATTTATGCTATGATCCATACTCCAATCAGGTTCATGTTTCTAGGAATGTGTTGTTTTTTGAAAATCAATGGTTCTTTCCTATATCCTCATCCCAAAAACCTTCCTTTGAGTTCTTGCCTTCTTTTGATGACACTTCTAGTGCTCCTAGTACTCAGGTTGAAAGGTTCAAGCCAAGCCTGGTATACCAGCGAAGACCTCCAACGGTGCCCCCTTCCGCACCTGTCTTGCCATCTGCTCCCTTACGCCGCTCCTCTAGAGTCACTGGTCCCCCTGACCGCTATGGATTTCCATCACTTAAGCCAGGTACATCTAATTCTGCTCTCTCCGCCACTATATCTTCTATTTCCATTCCTATTAGTTACTCACAAGCAATCAAAGAGAAATGCTGGCAGCAGGCCATGCAAGAAGAACTATGTGCTCTTGAAGCTAATAAGACTTGGGAAATGGTTAATTGTCTTGCCGGTGTGACTCCACTTGGATGTAAATGGGTCTATTCAATTAAGGTCAAGTCTGATGGGAGTTTGGATAGGTATAAGGCTCGCTTAGTAGCTCTTGGCAATAATCAAGAATATGGAATTAACTACGAGGAGACTTTTGCTCCAGTAGCCAAAATGACTACTATCCGCATAATTTTGGCTATTGCTGCTTCACAGAATTGGAGTTTGCACTAAATGGATGTGAAGAACGCCTTTCTCCATAGAGATCTCAAGGAAGATGTTTATATGTGCCCTTCTGCAGGTTTAATTTCTAACTCTACTTCTGCTGTGTGCAAATTGCGTCACTCTTTGTATGGTCTTAAGCAGGCCCCTCGTGCATGGTATGGGAAATTTACTTCTACCTTACTCAAGTTTGCTTTTCTCAAAACTAAGTATGATGCATCTTTGTTTCTTCGCCAGACTGAGATTGGTATTGTCATTCTCTTGGTGTATGTTGATGACATAATCATCACGGGTACTGATTCAGTTTTAATCTCTCAACTAAAACAGAATTTGCAAGACTCTTTTCACATGAAGGATTTGGGCTTTCTTACATATTTTCTTTGGATAGAAATTACTGCTGGTTCGCATGGTATTTTTTTGTCGCAGCACAAGTATGCCTAGGACTTGGTGGCAACTGTTGGTATTTAAGACTCTACTCCTCTTGATAATCCCATGGAACTTAATCTTAAGCTGCATAAAGAAGAGGGTGACTTGTTATCAGACCCTGCAGCCTATCGTACTCTTGTTAGCAGCCTGATCTATCTTACAATCACTAGACCTGATATCTCATATGCCGTCTAGCAAGTTAGTCAGTTCATGTCTTCTCCTAGGCACTTACATATGGCTGCAGTCCGAAGAATAATCCAATGCAGGGACTTTTCTATCCTGCTTCTACCTCACTTAATCTTGTAGCATATAGTGATGTTGATTATGCCGAGTGTAGTGACACTAGGTGTTCTACTATAGGATGGTGTATGTTTCTTGGACCAGCTCTTATTTCTTGGAAAAGCAAGAAATAAGACTGTGTTTTTAAGTCCTCTACTAAGTCCGAATATAGAGCTATGTCACAAGCTTGTGCTGAGATACATTGGCTCCGTGGGCTATTGGCTGAGCTTGGTTTTTCTCTAAGCAGTCCTACTCCTCTTCATGCAGATAATACTAGTGCAATTCACATTTCTGCCAATCCTATTTTCCATGAACGCACTAAACATATCGAGGTTGATTGTCACTTCATCCATGATGCTTTCGAGGCTCGGACTATTTCTCTTCCCCATGTATCTAGCAATCTTCAAGTAGCAGATATTTTCACTAAGGCTCTCACACGGCATAGGCATAAATTTCTTACCAATAAATTGATGCTTGTAGATAACCCGCATCAATTTGAGGGGGGATGTCAATAGAAAGCCATTAATTATGATGGGTCAATAGCTAAATTATTTTTGTATAGTAATTGTTATTTATTCACTAATTTAGGCTGTATATACTCCCATAATAAGAGAGGAGATTTAGCTTACCATATATGGGTTCCTAGGATCACTCCATGTAATTAGCATGTATGGCTTTAGTTTTCTTGTATAGTTGGCAATCTTGCCTATATAATGGAAGACTTTTCAGAAGAGAAGGTAATTCAAACCATATTGTTACTTATAATTAAGGATATGGACACTAGGGTTGGTTTCATCATTATATCTAGTTATAGTTCGTGGTTTAAACTTCTCTAACATCTTATACTCATTGATCATCTTAGTGAAAGGTAGATTTAAGGGCAAACATTAAATTCTTATCCCTGACCTTCTTTCCTCTTTCTTCATCTAATCTTCTAGGGACTTTTTAAGGGTCTCCTTTATCTCTTTAGTGTTACACTGATTTGAAGTTTCTTGCCCTTTAAGGGACTCAGCTTGGGACACTTCTCCCTCTCCTCTTTAGGTTGCTTTTGCAAGCCATCTCTCCTTCCATCACTTTCTCTATCATCCCTCTGACTATTCCTATCCTCATTAGCCTATTATGACAATTAGAACATCTATCCTTAGAGCGCTTTCCACTCTTCTCGCTTGAACTCATTTCTAAATCATGCACTTCTTTTTCCTATAGTGGGGGATACCTTCTCTAAGTGGATCTTCTCTTCCTATCCTTCTTACTACTGACTTCAGTATGTTCCTTTGGTCCTTCGCTAAAACCTGGTCTCCTTCTGCTATAGGAGTGCCTTGTATTTCTAGGGCAAAAATGAGCTATCTTTTTGCATCTTGCCTTATTATATTTTCTAGAACTATACTCATACTATATGGATAGGGAGTTTGTTGTTGCTGGATAGCTTTCATTGTAGTAGCGAAGGTGTTTATGAATTGCAAGGCTAGTGTTATGTCTGGGTTAGAAGTAGAAAGTGGGATGGCACTTGTGTTGGCTGATGCTTGTTGTGAGAGCAACGTACTCAAAAGTTGAAAGAAAGAATTTAGGTCTATTCTTCGTGGGTTTTGGTTGTTAGTTTAGGGATTTTCATTTCTAGTGGAGGTGGTTATTGGATCTTGAGAAGGGTCTTAAGGAGGGTTGTTGTTGAACGAGCCATTTTGACAATGAGGGTATAATCTTGCAAGGCAAGGAAATGTGTTTTATGGGTTAAAGAAAGAGAAAGAAAGGAATGCTGGTATAGTAAACCTCAAAGAAAGAAGAAGAAAACTAAATCTAGCCGATCATTTCCTACAGACGGTGCTAATTTAATCTGTCTCAAATCAAACTAAATGAATATGGGCTAGATTCATGATATTGGAATTGGTTTTTGGGCTTCAGTAGGCCTGTAAGATAAAAAATGAAGTCAAAGAGGCTTGTTGCTTGGCAACCCTTCAACGATCAAGTTAGTGATAAGTTGTATAGCACAATGGCTACAGAGAGTGAAGAACCAGCTCAGTGGCTTGGATATTTTTAGAGAAATAAGGGAGATGAGAAAGTGCAGAGGTCAAGTTACCTTAAGTTGAAAACATGGTTGGTTTTGTATACTATAAGCAGTGACATCCTTGCATGGATAGGTGTCAACATATAGTTCGCTGTTGAGCACTATATGCTGCTTGTCGAGTTGTGTTGGAATAGGTCAAATGGTGTGACCTCAGAGATGTTAAAGCAATGTGCACTATCTCTGAGCAAATATGCTCTTGAAAAGATGTGCTCTCGCGCAGTTTATATGGTGCAAGCAACATGATACTTGAGACAAGGTTTTTGTTGGTACAGAGAGCATGAGGTGACAGAAAGATTCCTTGATTCCTGACTAGGAAAGGAGTCGATGATGGGCCAAAAAGTTTTGGTCCTAGTGAGACTTGGGCTCTTCGTTAGGCGAAGATGCCACTTCCAATAGGCTCCACACAAATTGGGCCCAATAGTCTATAGTCATTTTTGATCCCTTATCATTTATATATAAAACTAACCATATATAAAAAGATTAAATTAATTCTAATTATGTGAATTATATGATACAGCTGGAAGGTATATTTCTTCAAATAATAATAATAATGAAGGGGGAAGGATACATATAACATAACATACGTCATTGACAATGAAAGCTTTCTTGAACAATGAGGAAAAAAAAAACTGGCTTTCTTCTTAAATGATGGATTTCTAACCTTAATTTGGTATATTTCTTCAACTTAAAGTTCCTTTCATCCCATTTTGATCTAGTGGATTACAACAAAATCTTCAAAATAAGTTCCAATTTATTTCTAATCTGGCAAATTAGGTATAAATAATGTGTCATTATATATATATAAATATAAATACAAATGCATGCCTTGTAAGTTAATTCAAACTTTTGTTACGTATAGGCAGGAATGAATTCAACTACCAACTTGACTATTATACCTAGCTAGCTAAATACATTAGTTTTCTGTGTTTGTTGATTATCTTTCTTCAGAATTGTTATATTTCCGTCTTCATTAGATTAGATTTCGTATTAGAGGTAAATTATCAGAGGTTAACGTTACCATTTTCTGTGGGTTTGATCATAATTCTAAGTACAATTCTTATCCCTCGGCCACCGAGCAAATGCATGATAGTCAATAAATTCATAATTAAAGTGAAATATAATCAACCGTATAAATATGAATTTTTCATGAGGGAGAAAGAAATAAAATAAAAGGCAAATTATTTTTGTTTTTGATTATTAATTAGATTTGATTAATACTCTCGTAATTTCACAGTTTTTAAAATAACTCTAACATTAATTGAGTTAAAATTTTTTGACATGAAGATGTTGAATTTTGCATAAATAATGCACTTGAAAATCCTAATTTAAATTGATTGTTGATTGATGATGGATATTGTGCACATACCATCAATAAGGTTTGATTTAATGGTAATACATTCTTTTTTAAAATAACAAAGTTTCAAGTTTAAATTCTAACAGAATTAAATTTACTAAAAAAAAAGAAAGATGAGGTATATCAGTATTATTCATAGCTTTACAAGAGTTTTAAAGTAGGAAATAAAATAAAAACTATCTATCTATATATATATATATATATAAAACTAATGATCATCGGTTAACGAATGCTCTTGATGCATTGATTAATTAATTAAGGCGTATTGAATAAATTTATCTCAAATTTTATATCTTTTCGTCATCATATTTTATTTTAGAAAATAGATGATTTTATTTTAATTTGAAAAATTATTACAATTGTACCCCAAAAGTCAAAATTGGAAAAAAAAAAATATATGTTTAATGGATCTGCCTCAAATTTTACATCTTTTTGCAATTATACCCATGTTAAAAAATATACAATTTTTATGTAATTTAAAAAGTTCATTGCAATTGTATCCAAAAATCTTAAAAAATATTTTATTTTTATCTAAATAAAAAATAATTTTTCATTTTTTCTCTCTATTTTCTTAAATTTCTCACACTTATTTCAAACAAATTCATTTTTACTATTAAATAAAAGCATTTATTATTAATAAATTATAATTTAATAATTAATTTATTAATAGCATTGAATTTGTACGACTGTGTATAAAGTTAGAAATAATAAAATTGTTCCTATTCAAAATTAATTTGAAACTTGTTGTTATCGCTTTTGATACTAATCTTATTAAAAAAAAACTCTTATTGATTATAATTGGAAAAAAAAAATTTTGGGTAGATTTATGTAATAGCCAAATAAAATTTATTTTTTTTTTCAATTTTGACTTTTGGGATACAATAGTAATAATTTTTTCAAATTGGGGGATAATCATCTATTTTCTAAAAATGGAGCATAATTTGCAATTAAAGCTTAATTAAAGAACTCATAAATCACGACAGTAATAGTTTCAATTGATAATTTTAGAAAAGAATTGTATTTAGTTATAATTAGTATTATTATTACTTCAAGTGATTGATGGAAGTTTATACTTTTCTCTTATTCAATTTATTTCTAAATTAATTTATTAAATTTTATATGATTTAATTATCTCTTAAGAAATGCTGTTTGAATTAATTATCTCTAATAATCAATGTTGTTAGAACACTTGTAAGAAAAACCAACTAGCAATCATATGGCGAAGTGGATGTTGTATGAACAGAATCTATATATAGAGCTGGGTAGGAAAGGATGAAAAAGCAAATGAAATCCCCACGTGGCAGTTGAAAGAGAAAAGAAAGATACTAGGAAGTTACCACTAAAATTGGCAGTTGAAAGAGAAAAGAAAGATACTAGGAAGTTACCACTAAAATTGATATTACGAGTTAAAAAAATATTTTAAAATATTTTATTTAATTAATTAATTTTTATTTTTTAATAATTTTTTTATAATTTTTCTGAAAAAAATATTAATTTAACTGTTTTTATTTAAAAATAATTTAAAAAATATTTATATAAAAGAATTTTATTAAAAAACACTTTTTATAAATTTAATTTCAAAAACCTGAAAAAGATTCCATAAACAAATAAGGTTCACACTTAGCTTAATTATTGTCTAAAGACTAAACAAATTCAAAAAGATGCCATCTCCTAATCCATTTCACACTACTAATTTTTCTTTTTAGTAATTTTTAATCTAAAACTTTATTTCTCTATTTGATTAATTAGCTCTAAAGTATAAGCCAAGTCAAGTCTAATTAATCCGGCTCTAACCGTCACCGGCTTAGAAGCGGCGCAAGTATAGCTTCTGACATCATCAGCCATCTCAACACGGCTGCATTACATGTGACTTGGCTTTTTATTGGTCAACTAACAACAATGCATTCTTATCTGTACGTATATGTAAAGTGTCAATATAAGGGTATGTTTGTTTCCCCCAAAAATAATTTGTCGTTAGAAAAAATGATTTTCAAAAAGCTAATTTTCTATTATTTGATTATAATATTAAAATTTTCAATTTATAAAACTATAAACATATTTAAATTTATAAAAATTTTATATTTTTAAAATTTTATTATTAAATATGAGAAAAATACATAAAAATAGTACATTTGATTATCATCGACAACTGATGGTTGTAGTCATCATTTCCAAAGATAGGCAGTTATCATGGTAATTAGTAGAGTAATAAATTTCTATTTATATATTCTGCTTTTATTATATTGAGTTTGTCAAAAAATGAAAAATGACTTTTCATTTTGAAAATAGTTATTTTCTTAAAAATGATTTAATTTTTTTATTGATAAAGAAAATATGTCTAGTTGCCTAATCCTTCGAAGTGTTCCAAGTGTTATAATATGCTTTCCGACCAGAAAAATATTTTCTATAAAACAAACAGAGCCTAAAAATATTTTCCACATCACCTCTGTAGTCCTACGTGGCTAATCCGTATGTGCATGCAAGGTGCATTACAAGCTTCGTAGGTCGACCATTTCTTATTTTGAAAATTCTCCTATATATATCAAAGCCTCTCCTTCTCCCCAATCTCTTCACTTTCATTTCAAAAACATATTGTATATATTGTAAATTTGAGAAATTGTTCTTTGAAAGGTATACATAGATATGGGAAATTGTTGCAGAACTGGTTCGTCGTCATCGGTGGTGTGGGCAGGGGACGACTGGGAATCAGTAGGACAAGAGAAGAGTAGTCACCATGGGAATGATAATAAAACCATGATGATTGAAAGGCAAAGGCTACTTGGTGATGAAGAAGAGCCAGTAGGAGATTGGTTTAATTATCACAGTTCAAGAAATTCTTCTCTGTCTAATTCATTATCAAGCTCTTCTTCTACAAGAGAGGTGAAGATCAAGATTACAAAAAGGGAATTAGAGGAGTTAATGACAAGAATTGATCTGCAAGGTTTGACAATGGAACAAGTTCTTGCTAGGTTGATTAATAATAGCTCTGAAATGGAGCATGATGATGACCATCATCACAGACATTGGAAACCAGCCCTGCAAAGTATTCCTGAGGTCAACTAGAATTATTAATCAATTTGATTGTTCTTTTGTGTGAAATATTGTTGATTATATTCCTGATGTCAATGATTAATTAATCTTGACAAAAAGTTGGGAGGCTTTCCAAATTCTTGAGACATCTTGTACATATAGATGATATCTTGATTTTAATGTTAATACACATGCAGTTTTTTTATTTTTATTTTTATTTTTTTAATTAATTACATGTCAGTATGATGATTTTTTTTCATAATTATATAAACTTATTCTAATTAATTATCTCTGAAATGAAAAAAAAAAAAAAAAAAAAAGACATTTCTTTCGTCATTATTTGGCCTGGCAGGTGATTATTGGAAAATTTTAATTAATTAATTCTTTGTAATTCTTCATCTTTTAATTAAGGTAAAAGATATAATTGGACTTAATTGAATTCCTATATTACTAGAACTCATATATTTAAATTTAAAAGACATTTGCTTAAAACCTCGAGAATTAATTTAATTGGTAATAGAGTTTACTCTTTTTCTTATTAATTATGATTTCGTTATGGAGATCATATCTTAAATAAGGATTAAAAAATATTGCATAAATGAGGAAATTGATTTTTTTTTTTTTTTGAAGTATATATATTCATATATAAATCTCATTGGAGACTTATTCTTATTGTTTCTCAACTGCTGTTATATTATAATGGCTTTGCTAGTGTTTTGTGCACCTTTCACAAGACTGGATCAACTCTTCATGGGGCCGATTTGGAGTCATCCTTACCTAGTCTATATGGATCCAAATATGCAAACATTCAAAGATCTATACTTTTAGCCCATGAACATTGCATACGAATATATATATATATATATATATATATATAGATATATATGTATATTCACTATTATTTAATGATAAAAAGTTGATATCATACCTTATTTTTCGTACATAATATTAAATTCACCATCTCAATCCAATTAAAAGTAGAAATTCACATCAAGAATTCAAGAAGCAAACCAACTTGTTATTAGATATACTAATATAAAATCTCTCGATCTCTAAATTAACGAGTCTAAGAATTACCTCAGTCCAAAAATAAAGTACAAGAGAAAAATGGAAATCCACAGTTTACAAATCAACTTGTATAATTTTATTGTAACACGACGAGAAATCTTTAAATAGACTAATTGACTGAATTTATTACCTCACTTATAAATTAATCAAATAGAAATAAGATATATTAATTAATAATATTATATTAAATAAATAATTATTAATATTATTAATTAATATATTTTATTTCTATTAGATTAGTATTATAAGGAAACTTCTACATATGACTTTGAATTCATTATTTTGGTGATATTGTTAAAACTTTGACGAAGTACAGCAGCTTGACGTGCTTTGTATTTTAAGATCATATTTTTATTTAAGGAGCTATATTTATTGACACTTCTCAGAAGGTTACTAACACTCTAATTATTATTCTTATTTTTTTGATTGAATATAATAATGCCTTCTAATTTTCTTATAATGTATATTTTTAGAAAACTTGTCTAAAAAAATTTTTAGTACTCCATAAGAAATTTTTGTTGTCTTTATAAATCACTGTCAAATTTTTAAAATTAGAATGTTATTATTATTTTTTCATATTTATTTCTAAATTTTTAATATTTTAAAATCTTTCAAACACAAATACGTTATGGTGATGAATTTGATTTTTTAAATATTATGTTATAGAAAGATCAAAAATAATTTGAAAGCTATTACCTTAAATTAAAAAAAAAATAAAATTATACAGTTATTTTTTGTTAATATAGGCTAAATAATCAATTTATGAGAAAGAAATACCAATAAATATATTTTCAAATTTTATTAATAAATTTATACCTAATGTCAATACCAATAAATATATTTTCAAATTTTATTAATAAATTTATACCTAATGTCACTTTTCCTGAATCTAATAATAATTTCTCAAAATTAAGTACACAACAATCAGACCTGACCAATTTAGATCTGCATGTACCTCGTACCTCAATCAAATTCCGATCTTATTCTTACATGACCAAAATTTACCGTGCAAATTCTTAAATTACCCTAATAATAAAACTTTATATTATGGGTGTTCTACAGGTAGATATTTCATTAATGAAAACCTTTGTATTATTACAATTCAGGTAGATTTTGTTTTGATTAGCTTTAGATGGATTGGTATAGAAGCAAATAGGTCTGTGGATTGGGTGGCTAAGGCTATTTTGCATGAGGTTTTGCCTTCTCTTTGAAGTATTCTTCACCCTCCTAAGTTGTACCAACTATTAAATTCAGATGTATTTTCATCTGTTATTTCATTTGGCCCAAAAAAAAAAAATCTTAGCCATTGTTTAAAAAAAAAAAAAGAAAAGAAAATGGTAATCACAATAGAAAGGCTGTTCCCCAAATTTGCTTTTAATCTCCCTTCTTGTTTTTGTAAATTTAAAAAGGTAAATTATTATTTCATTTATAAAGTTTGACCTAATTAACTAATTCATTTTTATTTTTTTAGAAATTAATTGATTAGTCTCTCAGTTTTGATTTGTTAGACTATTTAGTCATTCAATATATTTTTTCACATTTTCTGTTAAAAATTAAAAATAAATTAAAAAGAAAAAGAAAAGAAAATTCTATTTCCAAAATATACTCATCCGAAATCTCAAAAATCTATCTCTAAAAACTCTCTCTCATCTCAAAATTCTATCTCCAAATTTCTTTTCTTTTCTTTTTGAATTACCATAAATAAAAATCTTTTTTTGAGATGAAAAATTTAAGTGTAAAGAAGGAATATTTTAGTCTTTTATAGGATTTTAATGGTAAAAATGAATAAAATGATTAAATTATCTGAAGGAGTCAAAATTAAAAAACTAATTAGTTAATTTTTAAAAAATATGAGTGAATTAATTAATTAAATCAAATCTCATGTGTGAAATAATAATTTATCTTTTTAAAAATGATAAATTATTATTTCATCCTTTATTTTATGTTAATATTATTAGTCAGTTCCTACCTTTTTAGAAATTCATTAAAAGTTACTTTCGTTTACTAAATAATCATTATGTGCATAATTTTAGCATATTTTAACATATTTCATTAATTAAAAATTAAAAAGATAAATTTACCCTCTACCTGTTTAGACACCTAGATATCTTGTAATTTGCTTCTTTAAATATTTATTCTCTAATATTGCTAATATTCAATTATTTGACATATAATATTTGTTAAGAAAATATTTTTCTCTAACGTTAATATATTGATTGATAGGACATAATATGGAATCCATTTCTTTTGAATGTTTTTTTCTTTTGTGAGTGAGGTTTTGTAACTTGCAGGATACCTATTAATTATAAGGGTAAATTAGTATTTTAATTTTGAGATTTAATATGATTAACTAATTCATTTTTGTTTTTTGAAAACTTAATTAAGAAGTTCCTCAATTTTAATTTCATCTAATACTTTAGTCTTTTAGTTCATTTTTACTATTAATACTTATAAAAAAAACTAAAATACAATAAAACTTCTATAAATTAATAATTTTTGGACCATATAAACTCTATTAATTTAAAAAGATATTAATTAATCGATAAATTAATAATTTATTAATTTATTGATTGTACTTACAACAAATGTTAATACAAAGACAATAGCATATTGTCTTTGATAGCAAAATTTGTTCAGTGGAAAAAATGACTATAGAGAACTTAAATGAATTTTTAGATGAAAAAGATATTAATGGATTTAAAATGATAATTAATGATTTAGGCTATTGAAATGAAATGGATATAAATTACTTATTAAATTATATGGTGAAAATGATATATGTTTAGAGATTTCAAGTTTAGAATAAATTGCTTCTAGCATCACTAAAAATCCTATTGATGATGATACTAAGGATAGCTTTGGAGTCTGTTACGCGGAAGGAAGCACTCAAAGTATTAATATATCTTTATAATTTCTTATTGTAATATGAGAATTCAACTCTAGAATTTTTAGATGCAATAAGAAAAATTAGAAATAAAATTTATTTAAATTTAAATTTTAAGAAAAAAAAGTAACAATAGACTCATATTTTAAAAAAATATAATATTTAATTTTAGTGAATTATTAATTTATGATATGAATAGGACTAAGAGAGTTATCTAAGGTTTTCAAAAAATTATTATCTTATTATTTTGTCAAAATTATTAATTTAACTTATTAGCCTAAGTCGGAACCGAAAAAATTATTATTTAATAGAGATTATTTTATCGAGTATTAATTTATATAGATTTTATTGTACTCCTCTTTTACACTAAAATTTTCTATACCAACCAAAATCAAATTTCATTAATAATTTTCATGTAAGAAAACTAACTAATTTATATATATTTATGTTTGTCTTTTTGGTTTGCGATTTAGAAGTCAATGTCTATTAGTAGATTTGAATTAGTGAAAAATTAATTTTTTACTGTATATTTAGTGAACAACAAGTCATAAGTAGTTGTTAATTATTATTGTTACCAAACTTGCATATTTATTGCTCCTTTATAAACATAGATTTAATTAGATGGTTATTAGTTTGCGTTTTGGACTTTTGACTTCTTTAGCTATTTTCCCTTCTTTGGCTATTTATACTCAGATGCTTCTTTATCTTCCCTTCCATTTTAATTAGTTGAGCATAGAATTATCAAGAGAGAGTACTATTTTAGTCACGGTTGAATTAGAGGATTCACGGAAAAAAAAAAAAGTTCATTTTTTCATGAGATTTAATAAATATTTAAATTTGAAACTATATATATATATATATATATATATATATATATATATATATATATATATATATATATATATATATATATATATATATATATATATATATTTATATAAAAGAAAGATAATTATCTTTTATTGAAAATTTAAAAGGCTAATTATATGAAGAAAAGAATAATTAATGTTTATATAAATTCTTATGGTGGTTACCCATGGAATTATAACTATTAGAAATATTTTTTTAATATATATTTAATCTGTTTTAAAATATTTATTATTTTAAAATTTCAAAAATGTATTTATTATCTTTTTTTTATTTTACTTTCTATTTATTTCTCCATTAAATATTTACATTAATTAATTTTATTTTTCTACATCAAAATCATAAAAGATATTTTAGTCTTTTTATTTTATAATTATGATAATTTAATAACTTTTTTACATATTAAATTATAATTATGATAATTTATTTTTTTGTTCTAAATTATATTGATTAATTGTTATCAATGAAAGATTTCTTTTATTTTCTAAAAAAAAAATCTAATTCCAATCAAATTTTAAAAAAATATATTTTTTATTATTTTAAACAACTAATTATCAATATTTTATATATTTACTAAATTGGAAAAAACAGTCATATAAGAGAGTTTTTTTTTTTTTGTTAAGTCTTATATAATACAAGTGTCAAATGATATGAGGATCCATTTGAATAGATGACCATGGAAAATTATTATGAATTTAAATTTGATTCAAGTGAAAAATTATAAAAAATATGATGATAAGTTTTACATATTTAATCATTTCAAATAATTAACTATTTAAATGTACCGTAACAATAACTACTATGGTATAACTTAATAGTAAATGTATGTATAGATTGGACAATAAATCTAAATTTAATTTTCCTTTCCTACTTAAAAAAAAATTATACCTTAAAAATAATTATAGAAAAATAATATGAGTGTTTTTCACTGAAAAAATACATAAAATTTATATTAATTAAATATATTTTTATCTATGTATTCGAGATTTTTTTTTTTTTTTGCCAAGCCCTATTGATTCGAATTAATTAATAAAAAGTACTTTGGGTAGATAAAATTTTCCTATTTTTTAATGCATGTCAATTTAACTAGTAATAGTACTATTGAACACGGACACTTTTTTTGTTTTGCCAAATATTGAACACTGACACTGCGTACCTACTATATCTATTACAGTAGGCATCCCACCTCACCAAAGTATGAAATCAAATAACGATTCTTGAAATCAAACAACTTTGTTGGGTAGAATTAATTGGTTTGGATTTGGAAATGGAAGAAATAATTTCAATAGTACTATTAATAGTTAAATTGACACACGCATTAAAAAATAGGAAATTTTATCTACCCAAAATATATTTTTTTAATTAACTCGAATCAATAGGTCTTGGCAAAAAAAAAAAAAAAAAATCTTGAATCAATAGATAAAAATATATTTAATTAATATGAATTTTATGTATTTTCTCAGTGAATATATATATACTAGATTTTTCTAGCATATTTCGTTCGTTAATTTTCCTTGATTATTAACTTGATTATTAAATTTATTTTAGTTATTGAATTCAAATTAAGTTAAATTTTCATGTGAAAACCTATAAATTCAATGAAAATATAATTATATATAATAAATATTATATAAGTTGTATAATCGTGCATATTTAATACAATTAAAATGATAATCTATAATAATTATAGATTTTATATAAATATATGAATATATTTTAAAAGACAATGCATATACAATATTAAAAGAAAATGAATAAAGCATATTGAAATAAATCATTTTTTATAATTTTAAATAATATTATTATACTCAAGAATATGTTAGAAAAAAAAAGTAAATAAATTGATAGATATGTTTTATTATAACTTTATAATTTATTTTGTTATTATTTTGTTGCCTAATTATTAGATATGAGTTAATTTTCATATTAATATTTGGTATGTCTATTATTTTCTTATAATTTTAATGTAAGTTGTATGTTTTTATTAATTTTGATAAACTTGATCTATTTGGCACATTATAGCTTAATCATTATATTACATGAATATTTAGGAATATTTTAAATTTGATATTATAAATAATAATAGCGATATATAATCATTAAATTGAAAAATTTTTAATTTTGATTTTCCAATTTTATTAATTTTTAATAACAATTAAATACATTTTACAAATTTTAAATATACTTATTTCACTTTTTAATATGTTGGTTTATATTTTTATATGTTGTAGGTTTATAATTTTTTTTATTTGCTTTGAGTGAAAGTGTTTTTGACAATATCAACTTATTTATAATTAATAAAAAATAATTTATTTATTTATTTTTAAGGTATCAATATAATTATCATTTGATTTTTGCTTTATAATTCACTACACATATCTTTTAGTTTTTATATGCCTAAAGTTAATTTTTCATTTTTATTCAAAATCAATTATGACTTTCTAATGAAAACTTAAAAAATATAATATATATGATTAATTAAATTAAAAACTGAAAATATTCATTATATTATAAATAATTTTTAATTAACTTTCAATTTTGATATAATTTGAATCTCTTTTATAATAAAAATTTTAAGTAAATTTAAATATTCATAAAATCATAAATAAATTAATTTTTTTAAAAGAACATACCATTATAAATATAAATAGAAATTTTAAAATTTGATAATAAAATAATATGATTATACTTATTATTGTTAAATGAACTTTCAAATAGTGTATATTCTTTTCCTGTTGCATGTTCTTATAGAATTAAAAGTAATTTTTCTAATTTACAATAAAATTTTCTCAAAATCAAATTAGAATTTTTTTTAACTTGTTAATATTTGAACAATCAAAATCAAAAGAATTTATCTAACTTCTTAATATTGGAAAAACCATTTGAATTCTTTTTTATTTAAAGTAAATATAATTAACATTATTATTATTATTATTAAAATTATTTTCTAAAAAATTAATTTTTTATGTGATAACTTTAATTATTTATAATTCTTTGAAATAATTATATTTACATTTTTAAAAAAAGTACTATAAATATATATAAAAAATAAGTATAATTTTCTTAATTAATACTTTTTATTTTCGTAACACATTAAAATTGAAAATAATATATATGTATAAATGTAAAAATAATTATACACACATGATCATTTTACATTTTAACAACAACAGTTACTAAATTTTTACCAAACAACTAAAAATTATCAGCAAATAGCTATCAAATAAAAAGGTTTCAATTCAACAAGTAATTGCCACACCCTATCCTCGATACTTCGGCTCATTGCTCAGCAGCAAGCTCACATTCCCTTCAAGTTAATGAGACACAATAGTCCTAGAGTATGAGTAACCTTAAGGCTACCGATCACCTCATAGAACCCTTAATTGTCTGGGATGGAATTGCTTTTATTATCACATTGTATTACTCACCTTATATGGGCCTAACTCATCATCATGTTGAATTATAAGACAGATTAAATTTTCAAAATAAACTTCCTTATTTTATTCATTTAAACCACTATATACATAGATCACTTACTTACAGTCTGTTACATTCTAATACAGTTCACCATGAAATAAGGCTTACATAATCAAATTCTAAGATCTGTTGTTTGTGGTTTATTATAACTTCAAGTACCTTCCTTTATTAAAACTAGCTAAAAACTCTTCGCTAATAAAGTTAAGCTCTTCGTCCTTTAACTTCTCTAAGATCGAACCTAAGCACGTATAAGTTAATCTTGAAATCCATAGATGATATGGTGGGCCATCAATTCAATAAAATCATAGAAATGCATAATGAGCAAGAATATCAAGAATGAGCATATCAAGGAATTGATACATTAGATCATATGGAACATCATAGTGTAGTACTTATAAATTACATAAGGAATTCATAATATCAAAACGAAGTCATTTTCATAAAACATTTTTCCTTTTATAAATTGACAAAAATATACTTTTGTGAGTCAGGTTTCTTTTATCTCATTACCACATACCTCACGTCCTTTATTCCACTGGGAATCGAATGGTAGATGAACCACAATAAAAAATTCATGTCATTATAGCACCATCGTAATTAAGGTTGCAAATGAGTTAAGCTGAGTCGAGCTTTAGCTTGCTCAGGCTCGGCTCGGTTGTTTTTTTTTTTTTTTGAATTAGAACTCAAATTTGGATTTAAACTTAAAAATTGTGTTCAAGCTCAGCTCATTCGAGCTTGAGCTTGAATTGAGTTTGAATCGAACGTGAAAATCATATTCAAACTAATATAAAAGCAAAAACATCCAATTAGTAAAAAAAAAAAATCATAAAATTGAGCACTACATGTTTCAAAAAAAATTATGAGTATATGTATTAAATTGAATTATCAAAAAAATTATAGGAATATTAAAATATATTTTTTAGAGTGCCAAAATTATTAGGCTAATAATAATAATAATAATAATAATAATAATAATTATTATTATTATTTGAAAATTAAACTTTTCAACTATTTGATAAAATTATAAAACATAATATTAAAGAAACTAATTATATGCATATATCATTTTTAATTTCATAATTACAAAATATAAATAAAAAATGTATATATTAAAATATTATAAACGAGCCTATACGAGTTTTTTCGCGAGCCTATTAATTGAGTTTATCACAAGTTTAATCAGCCGAGCTTAGTTTTGCTTAAACTCGGTTTATTTATTAATTGAGTTTTGAATTAAAGTTCAAGTTTGGCTTATTTATAAAATGAGTTAAATGTGAATGAGGTTTTATAGAGCAAAATAGGTTTTATCAAGCAGAATACTGAGCTGCTTACGAATGGCTTAGCACATTTGCAGCACTGATCATAATACCATTGCAGTATATTTAATAAACAATTGAAAGCATATTAGAGCAAATTCGTATGCTCTTTGTAACCATCATGGGTTGCTAAAACACAAAAATATATCATCACATGCCTACGTGAATATATTTGACTTAGTTTATAGACCTTATCAGTAGAGTCACTAGTGCACTTAGTCTAATAAATACCCTTATTAGTTGGGCATTTTGTCAATTTCATTTTCATATAAACAACATATATTTGTACACATATACATATATAATAAAAGTAAAATAGTTAAATAAAATATTTTATACTTTATTCATAGTTTTAGACTTTTGGCTTTGATTACAATAGGAGGACTTCAGTTTGAATGACCTTTGTTAATAGAAATATGAATTTGGCAGATGGCTTAATTTATATTAAAATAAAACTTGATTTACAAACGATATCTTTACAAAAAAGAAAAAGAAAGCTTTGGTCTTAAGAATCTCGCTTAGCTATGAATAGTTTCAGCCTAAATGGCTTTACCATATTACACTTTTTGTTAAAACTTGCAATGAAATATCATAAAATATGTTACCCATCGAAGATTATAGTAATAGTAATACTAATGAAAGTAATAATATAGAAGAGATCAACAAAGGAATAATGTTCAACAGACATATCGAGAAGGAGAAGTTTTAGCATACTATTCATGTATTTCTTAACTTGTAAACTTAAGAAAATACATTCCTATAATCTTACCTCTTTTTTAAATCCTCCAATCAGACTCTTTGACACCCCTCAAGTTTCTTTTTCAACTTCTTTAATTTCCCCATCATCATCTCTAAGTACCATTTCCTCTAATAGGAACCTCCATCTTTGTGATGGTACTTGTCCTAATAATAAAGATCAAAATTATCACCACCAAAATCTCCATTGTTGGCTTCTTATCAATTCCTTGATCATTCTAGAATAAGACATCATCACCGAGATTTGGATCCTCATTAGACTATGTTCCTTTCATCCTTAGGCTTACTAAATCTATGGATCTATCTTCTAGATCTTCTTGGAGATCTTTTAAGAAAACTAGGAAAATCATTTCCCTCTCGGATCTTTAGTTTTTATTTAGAATTAGTTACCATCTCAGAAGAAGATTTAAAGAGAGAAGCTTTGGTATTTTGAAACTGGGTTCCTTCTAAGATTCAGAGAGAATTTTCAGAATATAAGCCTTTAGAGAAATAACCATTCAATAATGAAATGGAAGAGTTATGAGATCTTTAAATAGGGAACAAGAAATTAAGGCGTCTGTTAAAATAAGACATAAAACTGGGCAATAGTGTTTATGAAAGGACTTTTCATACTATAAACATAAACTTTTATTGAGACAGTAAAACTTTCCTTAGAAAGGAAAACATTATTAATGGTTTGTCAATACTAGATGACTTCCATCTGATCAAGCTTATTTATTCAAATTTAAAAATCTTAAATCTTCTTTTACACACTTTTTGACTTATCTAGTTCACTTCATCTTTATCTAAAACATTGGAGCCTTTATCATTAGACTTACCATTTCTTCCTCACCTCACTTGTTTTTGTCTAAGTCCGTAGCTCATCTTTACTTCATCTATCTTAAACTAATCTAATCCTTTTCGTATTCTATTGACTCCCTTGGCTTCTCTATCAAAGTTCTATACTTATCTCACATTTGCTTTGCTCACTTTGCTGAATCGAACCCATCTATTCACTTACTGTTATCAAATCTTTGATCTGTGTGCTCCTGCATCATGTTTGCCTATTACATCTATACTTTTTATCAAATAACTTGTACATATTCATCTTCATGTCACATCTCCCATTATTTCTATCACCTCTTAATATCACATCATAAAATGACGCTTAATATTACCGCTAACATTCTTTCTCTATCTTTTTGTAGTCTTGGTTATTGCTCATCAAGTCTCCGAATGTCTATTTTGAATCTCAATATCTGTGGGGTATTACAGTAACTACTAAAAATAATTATACTCTAAACATATATAACATGTAGTACATATAAATGTTTAGCATTTCTTTTATAAATATTCTCTCTAATAGTTAATAACTCCAAAATCATTTTCTATAATTCATTAATTATTGAGTATTAAAATTATTAATTATACAATGTGAAATGAAGTTGTTTTTCAAAAATATGTTAATTAATAAAATTATCAATTTATAAAATATTAATAAAATACCCTATTTAATTGTATAAATAATTAAAATAAATTATAATTTTGACTACAATGAGAAAAACATACCATTACAATTTTTTACCTATGTGTATATTTGTGACAAAGGAAGAAAAGGTAAAACAAAAATATAAACAAAAGAGATATTATAGAAAGTAGATATAAAATTAGGAGAACCAAACTTAAAAACTAGTTATTAAGGCTGGAGAGCTCATTTCTATATTAACATGACAAAGTTTTCATTTTTAATGAATGTGAGATTATTTCCACATCTATATTCTATCATATTTCGACCCGTGAATAATATATGTGTGTATGTCTCTCTCTCTCTCTATATATATATATATATATATATTAGCAAAAATGGTATCTACGATTTATGTAAATTAATAATGTCAAAAGATGATACAAATTAAATAAATCAAACCAAATCCAATTGAGAAGCAACTGCAAATCTGCAATAATAGTCAAGAGTAGGAATATAATCTAAGACCTTTTTATTTTTAAAGTTTTAAATTAACATTCAAGATGGAGATAGCATTTCGTGAATGCATGTTCCTTTCTAGAACAATTAAGACCGACTAACTTGTAACAATACTTATCCTTTCTTTTGGGTTGATGAGGGATGAGAATATCGAATTTTATTAGGTGAAAGATAAGACAAGTCTATTTAAGAAATCAATTGTTTGTAGACTTGGAATATGCATCTAGTTAGTAAATTGACTCTATCGACCCTCGAATTATATAGTAGACATTAGCTCACTTCGGTTCATTTTCATGCTCGCCATCAAAGCTCATTTCCAAAAGGCTTAAACACTAATTAGTTCGTCCACTCTCATATTAAGCTAAGATTCTACCTTCATCTAAGCTCATTGATTCAACTTGTCTAAAGGTCATTGAGTATATTGCTGTAAGAACCATCACTTATTGATATATAAGACGATGTATTTCTTGATTAAGCATGCCTATGATGGTGCCTTGGGGACTGTCATCCTGTAATAGTGGCAAAATGCATGCATGATACTAAAAGAATTGACACTAGAGAGTCTGTATGTCTCATTAAGTTAAGTTGATCGATCTTTGTCTCAAGATACTACCATATGAACATCTGCCTTAATCTCACATTGGAGCCAAATGAGTATAAAGGAAGAGGTTAATCACCATTCACATATAGCTCAACTCTACAACTTCTCATCACCTTTCTATCACTAAAAGCTCTCTCTAGGGCGGGAAGAAATTCAATCGTCTTTCTTAAGGATTACAATCTCCATAGCTTTTAACTTAAGCATCGAATGGTCCTTGCCAAGTTAAGGCCTTGGCCTTTTAATTTTGTTTATTCATCTTGCATTTCCAAATCTATTACAAGGAGAGTCTATTATGATATCTTGTTTGATGTCTAATCAAAATGGCATCATCAATAGGGAACATCTCTTAAGTCTTAACTCTTCATTATTTTACTTCTTTCTTTTGAGGACTATGACACTTACAATCCGTTCTCTGCTTGCATACTAATTTCTTATTTTCTTGAAATGCAAGAAATGTATTCCTTACCTGTAATTTGAATATATTCTTGTGAACCCTCAAATTTTCACCTCCAGATAATTGGCACTCAATTACGAACCCATAAAATCAAATTGGGCTTAAATCGGATTTGAAACGGGTGAGAACAAAGTAAAAAAGGGTGTACGAAGGCACGAGGATCGCACAGGGCAGTTCGTGACTGCACAGACCCTGTGCGAAACTGCATAGAGGCTGTGCGACACTGCATAGGCTGTGTGCAAAACTGCACAGGCTGTGCGGTTACACTATGCTTGCGTGGGTCCAGTGTGGTCCAAAAGCCTCCGTGTGTAGTTCCTGAAACGTCCTATGCAGTTTTGTGTCTTGGAAAGCGAATCCCACAATGAAAATTCATCATTTTCGTTCCCAACTCTCTCTCTATAAAAGCAATACCCACTACCTTATTTCAACACTCAGAATTGCTTAATCAAATTAATTGATTTCAAATAATAATCTCTCTTAACCTCTTGGTTTATTTGATTAGCCTTTGCATTAAGTGAACCATCTCCACAAGTTTAGTCTGAAAAGGAAAAAACTTTTTAGTTTAAAAGTTTATTTGGGTGGTCATTTTAGGGTAGCTTTCCTCAAAGCAGTATGAGGACGTCCCAAATACGCCGTCCGAGTCGCCGTTCAAAGGTTATCGTTCCGCCGAGCCAAGAAGGTGGAATTATGATCTGGTCATCCATTTCATCCGCCCTATGTCCCTAAGCCTGGTCCTCGTAAGGTATTTGTTTTCTTCTTTTGTTATTTTGTTTTGTTTTGTTTTGTTTTTTTATTTTCTTAGGATTGCTTAGTTTGTTCTTTTCATTTATTATTTTTTTGCTTTGCATATTTTATCGTTTCTTTCATTATTTTGAGGCATGTTGATTAGAATATGATTTAGTCAACTAGATTAACAATTTGAATTAATGCATCGACTTGTTAATTAAAACCTAACCTAATTAATAACTTGTTAATCAATCAACCTGATTTAATCAATCAACCTACTTTTTAATCAATGAACTGAAACATGATAAAATGGCTAGGCTAAACTAACTCTTTCGCAAGAAGGGCGAACTATGTGAATTTTGATTCCCATTCAAAAGGATACGTAAACGTGCTCGTTTAAAGCATCAAATCCAATTTAAATAAAATATATTCCTTCTCTTGTATGTAACTTTATGAATTAGTTCTTTTCTTTGTGATATTTGCTTTTAGTTTGTTTTCTTTATTATAATATTGATTTTGACTCTCTTTTTTTAGTATTTTTCTCTATTTATTACTTTATAATTATTTTGGGGAATGTGACTTCCCTAGAACCCATAAGGGTTATAGGAAATATCCTCTATTTTGGTATTGAATTGTAAAGTTAATTCCTTTACTTTTTTTTGCTTTATTGTTTTGAATGAATGTTTATTTAGTCGTTTATTCATGCATTATATAATTGTTCATGCATTATGTAAATTATTCATGAAATTCATTTTAAGTCATCTTGTATTAAATCTGCCAAACTAATCATTTTTCTAAATAAACCAAAAACCTAGTTCCTGAATCCTCTTTGGTTTTGAGGCTAGTGATCTTTTTCTTTGGGATATTAATTGGAGTCAAATTGGATTTTTCCCTTAATCTTTTTCCAAATAAAATAAAATTAAAGTGGCGCCTTTTTTCAAAAATCAACCAATCTAAACCTGGGGGTTCCATCGTGAGTTCAAACCCAAATGAGTATTTCGATTCCCACTTAGTGGATCCAGCCGGTGCTCGGGCGAGACCTCAGAGCTGGCAACTTCGCTAGGGACCACCTTCTTTTTAACAAAAAAAATAAAAGGACTACCAATTGGTTTAAATCAAAGTTTGGCACTTTTAATATAAAAATGACTTTCATGCATCATTTGCATTGGTTTATTGCTTATCAACCTAATTTTTTAGGAAAATAATGGATAGAAAATAACATCGAATGGGTACCCTCCTTGGGTCTATTCGCTGATAGTGAAATCATCCATCCCGTGATGAATCCTTTGATCCTTTCAAAGGTGTAACAAGCATGCACGTACTGCTGGACCTATGCGAGGCTCATTAACTCACATGTGATAAGTATATCGCTGCTCTAGTGTAACGGGTACCCTGTACAAGCCACCCTTACCCTTTTCATGTAATGAACTTAGATCTTGACCTTAGGTTGTATGTACCATAATTAAAACCTTGCATCTTTGCATTCTCATGAAATATTTTCTCCATGCATATCATGCATCCATATTGTATAACAATATGCATTCATCTCTAGTCTTGGTTATACCTTGAACTGAAGAAGGGTCATATACTCATTTTCCACTTCTATCCAAACACATTCACTTCTAAACCTTAAACACTTTATCTCTGTCGCAACCACCTTTGCCCTCATAAACCTTAAGCCATCACTTTAAACCTTACCCCATTACCTTAGCCTTTAACCTAAAACACCTCCACCCTCATTTTTACCTAAACCCTGCTAACCAAATCATCAAGACACCACCCTAAGCCTAACACCTTTGGCCCAACACATTATCCTAAGCCCAATACGTTTGGCCCAACATATTACCCTAAACCCAATACCTTTGGCCTAACACACTACCCTAAGTCTAGTACCTTTGGTCCACCCCGATACCTTAAGCCTGAGACCTTGACCTAGGCAACCTTAGGAAATCCTCAAAAGCCCAAAATGCAGTTAGCTCATAATGTCAAAGGGAGTTTTTCTCCCCAAAGTTTGCATGCCCATATTTCTACCTCTTCACCAAGCACTTACCTTAATTCTTTGATTTGGTTCATAAGGTACCAATGGCCAATCCGCTTGACATGGATGCCCTTACCACACTTATGACTAGCCTTCTTAAGAAGCATGAAGAATATTTTCTAGCTATCCTAGCTACTCAACAGATCCAATTTGAAGAAAACATGAAGGAACAAAGGCAAGCATCATTGAGGAAGTTCGAGCCCTGATTAACAAAGCAAACCTCGATAAAAATCTGAATCAGACCTATCTTAAGAAATCTACCAATATTCAAGCCTTAAACACCACTACCCATTCTAGATCTTCCTCTCTCCTAAATCCTTTTCAAGGTGGGGAAGTTTTTTCTCAGGATACCAAATTGCTTATGGATAAACTTGAAACTATGGAGAAAACCATCAAATCCCTAAAGCACCACAATGATTTAATTGATATAGATAGCTTGATCTTGTTCCCTGATGCCAAGCTTCCTCCTAAGTTCAGAATGCCTGAGTTGGATAGGTTTGATGGAACCACATGCCCCAAAACTTATCTAAAGATTTATATGGGAGTAATGAAACCAATGGGACTTAGCAATAAGCTCCTTGCTCAAATGTTTCAAGAATCACTAACCAGAGCTGCCAGGAGATGATTTCTTTCACTAGACAAGAGCCAACAAAGAACATGGGATGATATTTGTCATGTCTTTATTAGACAGTATCATTACAACACTGAAGTAGATGTCACTAGGCGTGATTTGGAAACCATGAAGCAGCTTCTAGATGAGTCCTTCTCCATGTTCCTTACTAGGTGGAGAGCTAAAGCTGCTCAAATGGTAAACAGGCCAACTAAGCAAGAACAAGCAGATATTATTGTCAAGAATCTATTCCCGACTTATCAAGCCCACTCGTTAACACAATACCTACCTACCTTCAGAGTTTTAGTTGCAACTGCATCAAAGGCTGAAGATTGCATCCAAAGTAAATCATTTCAAGCTAAATTCCCCACCACCAACCTGAACAATGATGAGGAATCTAGATTCGACTCAACCCCACCTTACCTCAACCCTAAGTGGCATAACATGGAGGAGTTCAAGCCTAACTAATCTGACCTATCTAAGGTTGAATTTCAAATAAAAGTCTAAGTTTAAGTTCGAGTTAGAGTCTGTCGTTCTATTTTATTTTATTTTGTATTTTGCCGACCATGTCAATCGCCTTTTTGTCATATTGTAATAAAGTTTTCTTTTAGTAATGCATCTACATTTTCTTATTATTGCATTTATTTTCTTATCTTCCTTTTTAGTCCAACATGGATGAGCTTACCATAAAATTAAAAAAAAAAAAAAGCAAGAAAAGAAAAAAAAAAAAGAAGAGAAAGAGAGAGAAATGAATAAATAGTCAAATCCACCACAATTAGCATATGTTAGAATTTGAGGTACCATCAACAATTACACCTAATCAAAGAAGGTCAAATGATCAAATAGTTAAAGCGTAAAGAGTAAGTAAATGTAATTATCCATTACACATTGGATAATTAAATGATGTATCTCAATAAGGAGCAATAAGTTCAGAAAAGACTTTTGTCAAATTCAGAATTCAAAGGTTAGAATCCTTCAAAATGAAAAAAGACAGCAGCCCAAACCATGGTGAAATATTTTCTCTCAAATTTCATTAATTCAAACTCGCTAAGTTGAAAATCTAAAAGGATGGCTTAGGCAAAAGTTAGAGTTGAAAGAGAGAGAGAGAGAGAGAGAGAGAGGAAGCTCATCCAAGTCATCTTCTTTCATGTTCAAAGTTGTCATCTTCAATTAATCCGTCTCGTCTCATGTCTCTAAAGTCATCTTTCATCATTAGAGGATCATTCTCTAAAGTTAATATTTTTTAATGTTAAATTTGACCAATTTATCTCATTTGGACACAATTGCAACTAAATTTAAAAATCAAGACAAAATTGATAAAAGTAAAAATTTTGGAGAAAATTGAAAAACACATACACTTATGAATTTTTTTTATCACTAATCCTAATTTTTAATATATATGTTTTTAATTTCTAAGTATCTATTCTTTTTAGAGAGTGTATGTAAAATGTATAAATAATTTATATCATTTAACTTTTTATTTCGCTTAAAACTTTATGAAATAAGATAAAAGTTTATTAATTATTATCTAGATTCCATTTTATATCATTTTTTTTTACCTCCATTAACTTTTCATTTATTTTTTTAAAACTTTTTTAAAAAATATAAAAAGCATAGAAAGTGGGATGTCAAGTTCAAATCTCCCATCTTAAAGTTAAAATTTTGTCACTAATTTATTGTTTGTTTGGTTTGATTTTTAAAAATCAACAATTAATGATTAAATATCTACTGCTGTCACGAGAAATTTGATAAAATAAATATAAAAATTAATGATTGTATTTCCGGCTTAATTAAAATAAGATATTTATTCATTATTTTACGATATAATTCTAATTTCAATAATTGCATTATCAAATAAATATAAAAATTAATGATTGTATTTCCGGCTTAATTAAAATAAGATATTTATTCATTATTTTACGATATAATTCTAATTTCAATAATTGCATTATCAAATATTTATGGGTATTTGAATAACTAGTAATTTGAAATAATTCAATATATGAAATTTATTATATATATATATATATATATATATATATATATATATATATATATATATATATATATATATATATATATTTGTGATTTTATACAGGAAATTTAATTTTAAATCTTCAATATATACGAATGGAATTCTAAAATATTTACAACATTAGCTGTGTAACAGTTAGTCACTAACTACTGGTCGGTCCCAGGACATTGGACAACTGCAGTCTCTAACAACATAATACATTGTACAATAAAATAAAAAAGAGATGAGCATAGGCATGCAGATAAAACTAAATTATAAAAGAGGCAGTTCCGTTAAAAGACTCGGTAATTTGAACCTCTTCTCTGTGCTTCTTAACCAATAACCACCTAATCGACGTCGCAACTGGCTCTGATTACCTCCACATGAGTTCCAACATCTTCCAACGCCGGAAGTACGGAGCTCAGGGAATCCCTCTCAGGACCTGGAAGTTCTTTACCTATGAAAGCAGAAACAAAAATCTAGCCTCATCCTCTGTCTCTGCAATGCGCGGGACTGTGGTCGGACGGAAAGTTGATGGAAGAAGGAGTGGTGGTAAAGGAAAATTGGAAGTGTCAACTAGGAAACTCGCCTCCAGGCTGTGGCAGCTATGGTTGGCAGGCGAGGGTTCTGTTGGCGGTGGTGGTAGAGGTCTAAACTTAAAATGTGGAACATGTAATGGGTTAGAGACCGAGGTATGTGTTTTATTTATTTGTTTATTTATTTATTTATTTATTATTATTATTGTTGTTGTTGTGATTGTAGCCGGGAATAATTCTTACTTACACCGGATGTATACATAAATCCAATATGATAAAATTATATAGAGTAAAAATAGATATCGATATCTTTTCACTGAATAAAAATTATACAAAAAAGTTGTATTTAATAAAATATTTCATCTTTTATTAGTTTAGTATATAAGACAAGTCTATACACCCAATATGAACAAAAATTTTTTGTGACGGGGAATGAATGACATGTATTTGTCTTTTTTTTTTAAAAAAAAATTATATAGTCTAATAGGTTTGAGAAGTTTTTTTTTTTTTTTTTTTTTTTTAATGGAGAAACTCCCAATTACCACGTTAGCTATAGATTAATATTATTAAGTTCATAAAATATATTAGTAATATACACTTAATCAATATGAAAATGGTATGCGAAGTTAAAAAAAAAAAAAAGAAAAAGTATTAGTAATTTTTTAAGAAATAAATAGACATTAACCGTGTTAATTTTTTATATCAATATGAAATTTAATTTTTTATACAATGGCTTGGAGTTCACAAGATATTTCCGTATTGCTTAATCAGTAAAATTTCGTGGATTTCTTATAAATGTTGTATAGAGCACCTTTGGATTGCAATATGTAAAATGAAGGAAATATTTAAAATACAGTGAATATGAAATATTGAGAACAGCCGAAATATCTCATTTAGTATAAAAGAAAAATTCATATGGTTTTGAAAATAAAATAAAATGTACACATTCCCTTATATATAAAAATGAAGGATTATTAAAAATCTATCTATAATGTGGAGTTTTAAATTTCATATTTTTAAAAAATGTGTGGAATCCAAATATTACTTAAAATCTGTAAATTGTTCAATAAAAATATTAAAAATTTAAAAAATAATATAAATTTTATTATTTATATTCCCTCTATTCAAATATGAAAATATAATAATTTGGGTCATCAGCAATCTCAATCGGACAAAGATGAGTTTTTGTTATACGCCTCCCTCTAAGCTACATATCGCCGTCCAATGCTAATCAATGAATAAATGATTTTTTGATGAATAACTAATTAATTTTCTTTCCTTCAATTATTCCTTCCCCTTATATTATTATTCTAAAATTAAGTAAAAACGAAAATTAAGAGAGAAACATTTAATTATAAAAGAAAAAATATTTTAATACAACAAAAATAATTCAAATATATGAAATATGTTATTTTCCTGTCTAATATTTTTTTAAAGAAATTTTATTAGCACGCTTCAATGCACTGGCTCATTATAAAAAAAAATAATAAATAGCAATATTATTTATTATTTTCGTTTAAAAAAGAAAAAATAATTAGCTTTTTTTTTTTTTTTTACATGAAAATATATTTGTATTATGCTTTTGTAGCAAAATAACTCCTTTGCATACTACATTCTTTGTTAAAATCTCTTTTTTTTTTGTTTATTTGTTTTTGACTAATAGAAAAAACAATAATATATCTACAAAATAATATATTAATATTATATAATATGGTGTTTTCTATGGTTATTTTGTTTCAAAACAAAGGAACATACTTTGTTTACGAAAAAAAATAGATTTTTTATGAAAAAGTGTAATTTTATTTATATTTTTTTTAAAGTAAATTATTTTTTTGTAATCTTACTTAATTGCAAAAAAAAATTTAATTTTACAAAAATATAATTTATTTTATACAAATTAATAATTTTAAGAAAAAAATAATTTTGTAATTACGAAAAAAGGTATTCTTTTAAAAAAAATTACAATTTTTTTATAAATGACATCGTATAGGCAAATATTTAGATTACTTTATTTTAAAATAAAGCACAAAATTTTATTCTTTTATAACCAACAGAATATTAACAAATTATAAATATAATTAAAATATTTAAAGTATTGTAATTAAATTAACCTGCTATTACATTTCACTAATTAAAAATGAGAAATGTTAGAATGATTGAGTTAATATTTTAAATTTATATATCTATAAACTTTATAAAAAAAGTTTTAATTTATAAAAAAATATAAAAAAATAGTGATTTTTCGTAAGAGAACCATTTTTTCATAATTATAAAATTATTTTTCTTTTCATAAAGTTATTATTTTACAAAAAATAAGTCGATATTTTTATAAAATTAAAGGTTTTTTACAACTAAAAAAATTACGAAAAAATAATTTAGTTAAAGAAAAAATATATATAAAATTATGATTTTTTATAAAAAAAAATTAATTTTTTCGCAAACAAAGTATGTTACTTTATTTTTAAACAAATTAACCATAAAAAATACTTATATAATATTAATAATATATCGGCAAACAGATAGATATTTAAAAATAAATGGATTAAGAAATTTTTGATATTATTACGCAACATATTTCCTTGTGTAGCATTGTGAAACACATATTTAAGACAACAGAATAAGTAATCATTTTTCGAGCTACAATAATCTTCCTCTCACATACAGTGCTATTTAGGGTCAATTTCATAAATGTTTAATTGGTATTTAGTTTTTTGCCTAATGCATATTTTCGCCGATACTTGGCACTATAAGTCATTTTGCCTCTTAAATTTTTAAATTAACTAATTTACATAATCAACTTAACAAATTAGAACTATTATCCTCAGTTTATTCGGGTTAAGGGCACATATATTGCATGCTTATTGACGTTGACAATGTTACTAAATCACTAATTTTTTTATTTTTTTTTAGCCAAATAATTTTTTACGTTGAAGTGGATTATTTTTTTGACCAATGTGCTCACTCAAATAAAGAAAATATAGATTTATTAATAATAAACACAAATTAAACTTAGAAATCCAATATAATCAATCAATTAAGCTTCAAATTCATATCTAAACAAATCAATTTTAGAAACCCATCGCCCATCATCACCAATCGCTATAAATTTTAGAAACCCATCGTCTATCATCACCAACCGCTATAGTCATGATAGATTTATTAACGATAAACACAAATTAAACTAAGAAAACCCAATATAATCACTAAATTCATTAAATAGATGAAAAAATTGGCAATTAATCTTCTTAACGAAATCTAAACTCAAAAAACAAAATTAAAAAAAAAAAAGGAAATCATTGAATATTGACTAAATCGATGAAAAAATTAGTAATTTTTTTAGCGAAAACCAAACTAGAAAACAAAAGTTGAGAAAAAAATTTGCAATTAGGAAATGAATTAATTATCAGATATGATTTCACAAATTGAAAAAAAATGAAGAAAAAAAATATATGTATTTTGAGAACAGAGCATGAGAATCCCTTAATGGATCTTAGAAGAATTCAAATTAATTTAAATGGCGCTAAATTGTGCCGCTAAGCAGACCACAAATTGGGCCTTAGATCATCACCATCTTCACATATCCGCTACCATCCATTTGCAACTGGTTCTTCTTCTTTCACTTCAGCTAATGCCACCAATATTTATTAATTTATTTGAGTGACAGATTGCTTTTTCAATTTCAACCAACCAAAATTTAAAAAAAAAAAAGGGGGGGGGGGGGGGGGGGGGGGGGGGGGTGTTGGTGGTGTGGTGGGGGTGTGGTTGGGTGTAAGTATATATATTTTTTGAGTGGAAGGTTCATAGAATTTTGAATCTAGAAGTTGGATAGTTTCATTGGGTTAATGTTGCCATCTCTGTAGGTGATGGTGTTTGGGTTGGGCTAGGTTTTGAGGTAAAAAGAGATAAAACGAATAAAAAAAGTTTTAATTTGTTTTTCAATTTTTTTTTTATTTAAATTCATGCCATATGCTAATATAATATTCGCTCACCTAATTTGCATGCGATTTCACACATGTTGTTGAGTAGATAATTAGGAGGCGACATATTTAATTTGTAAATTGAATAATTTAAAAAAAATTAGGAAGCAAAATGATTAATAGTGCCAAATATAAGAGGAAAATATGCTTTTTGCCTTATTTTTTTTACTATATCATTTGTTGTCGTGTAGATCTTCCCAGCTTTATGAAAAAAGTCTTTAAACTTTTCCATCGGAGCACCAAACATCACAGCTTGAATTATTGTTCCCTTGAAAAAAAATATTAGTTATATAGAACTGAAATATTAAAATATAAAAACGAACATATAACATTAAATTTATAACTCTTTTACCATATGATCTATCAAAATAATTTTTATTCATTGTTCATTATCATTATTATATTTTTCGATTCAACTTGTGCGAGTGATTCTTGAAGTTCATGTATTCTCTTCACTTTGGTTAAAATATTTGCTAAAAAAAGGTTATATAAAAAATTTAATTAATATAGCCAGCACAAAATTTTAATAAAAAAAAAAGTGAAAATTTAATTTCAATACCTTCAAATAAAACTTTGAATTTAATTTATCTTTTTGGCAATTTTAAATTATATCATAATATCCATAAAAAAGGCTTCAAATTAGAATTATTCATAATTTTAATATATTTAACATGTGCTCAAATCTTAATATACAGCTTATCATTTTTAAATTTTTATTTTAGGGTTTGATGATTTTATTTTAAATTATTTTTTAATACAAATTACTAAAAAAAAAATAACTAAATTAGCAACATGCAAGTCCACTCCACGACTAATAAACAGTAAATAACGGGTTGCATGAGGAAACTAACATGAAATTTCCCATGCATCGATAGTAGTAAGGGGAGATTGATCACAGATTAATTCCCCACCCCAACTTCTTCAACCTTATTCTTTGAAAGTAGATATTTTATTGATACAGATATCCAATCAGTGTTTGTGTCTGTAGTGATTTTGGGAATTAGAAATTATGTCCATTGAATTCTTGAATTCTTTAGGTTCCATCTTCTTGTTTTTTAGGTCAAGTCTTCATTGACGTATCCCAAGGCAACAAAAAGGGACCTTAGGAGTGGCTCCAAACTTCTTGAAGATCAACTCACTAATGTCTTTGTTCCTTCTCCAATTGAAGCTGAACTGGTGCTAGCACAATTGCGAATTTATAAGCTGGAAGAAGAGAAACTTTTCTTTCAGAAAAAAAACAAACACTTGGTGAGAAAGATTAGAGAAGAAAGAACATCATGGCAGAGGAAAATTCAAGCAGTTATATATGATTTAAAGAAAGAATTAAGAAGGGAAAGTAAAAACCATCAAAGCATGGAAATTCTCAATTCTAAATTGCTCAATGACTTGGTTCATGTCAAATGGTCGGCAAAGCAGTTGAAGAAAAATTATGAGAAAGAGCAAAGAGGTAGAAAAGAAATGGAAGAAGTTTGTAATGAACTAGAAAATAGAATTGCAGAACATAAAATCAAAGCTGAAGCACTCAAAACGGAATCCATCAAAATTTGGGAAGAAATGGAAGAAGAGAGGAAAATGTTGCAGATTGCTGAGAGTTGGCGCAAAGAACGCATCAATATGACGCTAATTGATGCAAAATTAGCTCTTGAAGATAAATATTGTCAATTGAAAAGATTAATAGAGGATCTTGAAGCTTTCATAAGGTCAAGAAGTTCTACCTTGGATATCATGGATTTAAGAGAAGCTGAGTTGATCATACAAGCAGCTGAATCAATAAATATTAAAGGTATCAAGGAGTTTTCTTATATACCCTTAAAGTCAAATGATACATACTCTATTTTTGAAGAAATTCAGAATATTGAAGCTAATGAGAGGGCAGTTGAAACATGCAATAGCCACAGTCCTGCAAGTTATGTGGTAAATCATTATAATAAGCAGCATATGCTGAATCATTCAAATGGCTCTATTGCTAGTAAAAGTCCATTCGAAGAAGATGCAAGAGATTGGGAATTTAAGAGTCATGCTGAAGTACAAGGTTCAAATTATTCCCTTAAAGAGCATGACCACTTTATTAATGCGCCTGCTCGTGGCAAAAATGCTTGGCAGAGTGAGAGTCCTAGAGAATGCAAGGAGACTGGAGGTCAGGATTCTCCAAATACACAAATGAGTGATGTCTGCTCATTACCAGCAGAACAATCGTTGCAGAAGATATCTTCCATATGTAAGATTTGGGGACCAAGTCCAACTAAAAGCAAATGTAGCATGATAACATTAGATGATAATGGCAATGGAAGGCTATCAAATGACATCATTTCAAGTTTAAAGCCTATTTCTTTGGAAACAAAGTTCAATGAATGTAGGCCTAGGCTCCTAAACGTTGTGAGGCGATGGAGCTCGAAAGACTTGATGAATCCAATTGTTACTCAAGGGATAAAAGGACACATTAATGGATGGTCACGACATGCCCGTAAGAATAGCTTGAAAGCCAAGATAGAAAGCCAGAAAGCACAATTGCGTTGTCTTTTTAAAAAGAAGACTACGGATGAAGTAAAGTCTTTAAATTTTGTTGCTCAAGATTAGAAGAATAGAATGTAATCATCCAAGAGATGTTGAAGAAAAGTTCAGGCTATGAATAGACCTGTTCTGGTGACCCTTTTAAATGAGTAGTATACTATATAGTGGTCATGTTCTGACTTGCAAGTACTAGTGCTGGGCGTCGGTCAGTTCGGTTTGGTTCGGTTTAGTTTTTTCTAAAACCAATAAAATTGAAATTCTTTAAATTGGAAACCGAATTGAACCGAATAACAAGAAAAACCGATTTTAAATTTTCCGTATTTTCGAAATTATTTTCGGTTTGTAAGTTCGGTTTTCGGTTATGGGCCAATGGGCTGGCCCATTAAAAATTTGCCCATTAAAAATTATACAGTAAATATGTAATTAACATTTTATTTAATAGAATAGGCTAACTACTGCAGTAAAAAATAAATTAATAACTTGTTATAAAATTAAAACTAATTACATTTGTAAACCATAACTAGTACAAAAATTACAATTTCCTAACCAAGTTATAGCAAAAAATTACAATATTTGTAAGAACAAAAAAATTATGATGGAAGATATAAAAGGTAGCTTCCATCCAAATTTAGCTTCAAATTCCTGCACATATTAACAGCAAGAACAAAAAAGAGACCCTGTATAAAACAAGAAAAATAAGTCAGATTATGTCATGATAAACAGAATTAAAAAAATATGGTTAGTGGGCTCAGAGTATTTTTCTCAAATCACAGAAGAATACGGTCAAATTCTATTTGGGCTTCATCATTGAACTTTAAAATGTTCAAAAATACCATGCTACAAATAAATCCAACACAGGCATTCTTAATGATTCAGAGGTGGAAGCTTCCTCATAGCCCAATAAGAAATGCAAAAACACACAAATGAATGCAATGAAATTAATAAGATATAAAATGAATGCAAATGAACAAGTAAAAGCTTAGCTCTGCATTCTGCATTGCCTGCCATAGTTGCGCCTGCTCATTGCAATTGTATCAAACAAACCAGCAGTAGATTATCACCATACTTACCCAAATACAATTAACATAGCACTGCACCCTCACATGACTGGCATGTGGCATCAAAATTGCAGAGGGAAATAGCAAGCAATCACACAAGAAATAGAATGAAAAAATAAAGGAAGGAAGGAAACAAAACCATCAAAGCAACAGGTTAGTGTTGTAAAATCAAAGAGTTAGTTGCTTCCAACCACAGAATGCCCTAATCCAACATTAGGTAATTCTGCATAACAAAATCAACCAACTATCAATAAAACAGTAGAGTTCACATATCAAATAAGCAACACAGTTTAATATGCTTCTATCTTTTTCAATTTCTTCAAGTTCATCCAATGACTCCTCAATAATTAGAGGCTGATTGGATGGCCTAATTCAGTCCTGTGCACATAGCAAAGCTTCCACAATCCTAGGGGTTAGTGAACTCCTAAAGCAATCAAGTACCCTACCTCCAGTGCTGAAAGCACTCTCAAAAGCAACAGTAGAAATAGGGACAGCAAGAATATCCCTGGCTAATTTTGAAAGAATAGGGAATCTTTCAGAATTAATTTTCCACCATCTCAGAATATCCAATTTTTCCTCAATTTCAAGGAGTGATTCACTTAAATAAATATCAAGTTCTATTTGTTTGCTTCCATTCATTCCCTTTTCTAACTTGTGTTGCTTGAATCTAGATTTAAGAATGGACAATGGTTTAGGGTTAGAGGATTCAGAACTTGATTTGAAAGAGGTGACAATGCTTTATGAATCAGATTGAGAGGACACAGGTTGTGAGGAGGCATACGTGGACTCATATTCATTAAACAGAATTTTCAATTCATTTTTTATTTTATCACTTAAGCTCCCACCCAACTCATTCCCATACATTTGAGGAAGGGTATAGTCCAAGTATTCCAACTTCTCCCTAGGATCAAGGACACTTGCAAAGAATATCAATTTGTTCATTTTTTCAGGGTCCCCCCAATATTTATCATACTTAGACTTCATGTTTCTACCCAAGATGGCAACATCAATATCAGGGGAAGTACACATTTCTTTTAACATACAGAATACATCAGAAATTTCAGCAAAAAATGAATTTGCAGTCACATACAAAGAACCAGATATTCTGTTTGTTAAATCATAAAAATGTTTCAAAGTTTCAGAAAGCTTTTTACAAGCAGCAAAGTCTAAGAAATCAGGAACACCACTAGGTCCTAAATCAGCAGACAAACTAGACTCTTGTTCATCATACCTCTCAAACACTTTCTCATACTCAACTGCAATAGCAAGCATCAAATAAGTGCTATTCCACCTAGTGCGCACATCTAGACACAAGGACTATTTACATTGCACAGCAAGTAAATCACATATTTTCCTAAATTTTCTCAACCTGGCAGGGAAATTTCTAATATGCCTCACAGCATCCCTAACTTTTTTTACAGATTGGCCCATATCTTTTAACCCCTCAGTAACAACAAGATTAATTATATGTGCAATGCATCTCATATGTAAATATTGACAATTTAATATGCTTCCACCCCAATTTTGCATTCTTTTTTTAAGAAAAGTAATTGCAGTATCATTAAATGAGACATTATCAACAGTCACAGTGAATATATTGTTAAGGCCCCACTCTAATAAGCAAGTCTCAATGGCCTTACCTATATATTCACCCCTATGACTAGAAACAGGAATAAAGGACAAAACTTTTTTATGGAGCCTCCACTCATCATCTATAAAATGTACAATTATGCACATGTAATTGATTTTTTGAATGCTAGTCCAGATATCAGTAGTCAAACTCACTTTTTGACAATGACTCTTTAAAAAAGATTTGAGTTTGGACCTTTCAGATACATATAAATTATAACAGTCCCTTGTCACAGTCTTTCTAGGTGGTATTTTAAACCTAGGACAAGCTGTATTCATTAATTTTCTAAACCCCAACCCCTCTACAAACCTAAATGGGAGCTCATCAACTATAATCATGAATGTAACAGCCTCCCTAATTGCATCCTAATCAAAATTCCATGTCCCTAATGTGCCTACAGCCTGTGACCCCTCAATCTCATTCAAAGGTTCAGTTTCAAAAATAGGTTGAAGAGTTAAAAGGGACTGTCTAACATGTTTGCTAGCAGGGTTCTTTAAACAATTAATGTCACGACCCACCTTTTTGAGCCGTGACGGTCTTAGGGCATGGGTAGCCATAAGGGCACCAAAACCCGTAGAACCCATTCCACTCATAATCAATTGACATTCATTACATTGAACCATATCCCAAGATCGTAGCCTAATCACATTTCCTTAATATCCATTACTTGCTATCATTCCCACTTATAGTATCATTCACACATATAACTTGTAAAACCTTTAAAGTTTCATTTCATGTCATTAACTCAACGTTCAACAGTTCATATATAATCACAATAACAGTTATGATACGAATCATATTATACAAACATCCTTTAACATATTAATGCTAACCCATTAATAACCATTCATGTTACATATGGACCTTATAACTTTCAATAACCATGGAGCTCTACTTACAACACCGAAACTTATCAAAACAGTTTCCAAGCGAAGGATGGGCTTGGGACTTTTACTTTGCTAACTCATTGACTGTACCTGAAAAGTTTAAACTACTAAAATATGAGACAGAGCTCAGTGAGTACATAATAAAACTGTATAAAGTAACAAGTGATAGGTGGTTTAGTGATAATTTCTTATAGCAATGAAGTGAAACGAATAAAAAATCATTCTTATGGAATAGTTTTCCATATACAGTAATTATTGCATTTTTAGCAGAATATTTCCTTTATGGAAATGGTGTGTTTCCCACATTATCATTATCACTTGAGTGGCGGCTTACGCCTTGCTCACTCCCATTTCAGTCACACGTACAACTGATCGGGTCGCACGTACTGGGGGCCATAAACCCTTCCCAGCTAGGGTTCGGATACTCTTTACCCTATCCGCAGGTTCATTACCATTGTGCACAATGTCTGATGTATTGCCCCACATCAGAGGGGTATTCTGCTTGCCACGATATCATTAAAACATTTTTCCTTTCCATCCATGAAATACTTCAATGGATAATATATCAATAAATAATCAAAATTCCCATCATTAATCATATTAGGAAATGAAGCAATAAGGCTCATTTGGCCAAGTGCCATAAGGGATATTTAATTCAATAATTGGTAAAACATATCATGCATGCCAAAGAATTGCACTGCATTTTAATTAGGAAAGTGATCCAACATTTAGGCTTATACTTAAAGCACAAGAAATGTAATATTATAATGGATAATATATAATATCAATTGGGTTCTCATTGTTAATCATATTATAAGATCAAACAATATAGACTCATTTGGCCAAGTGCCACAAAGAAATGTTTGGTTCACTTTGGCTCAATAATCAAGGAAGTATTATATCAACGGTTCAATATTCAATAAGCAGATTAAGCTTATCAAGAAATCAAGATTGTGGAATATCAATGAGCCATTCAACTTTTCAAGGCATAGAAACAATTCAACCATTAAGGTTGGAATAATAAAGGTTCAAGTATATGAAACAAGGCATATTATATTATTAAGTACTCACCTTTTGCTCCTTAGCTCCTATACCGATAGTTCTAGTGCAGATTATAACGAGGCTCCTCGGTATCCCGAGCAATGCCTTTACCTTTCGATTCTACAAATACACCCAAATAATCATACATTAATTCCTACTTCTTTAACTTGCTAATCTCATTCTAACTCAACTTAACATTAACTTCCTACTACTAATCACCAAACACATTCTAATACATTAAACAATAACATACATAAACACATTAATTATTTAATCATTTTATTTCAAAATCCCATGTTGTCCAAATCCTTTCATTAAAACAATTAGGTTCCTTTTCCTTCCTAATTCCTTAATTAAATTTTATGTTTATCAAACTAATGCTTAAACAATCAACATTCATTCACCAATTGAAACTAATCTCTTTCAATTCCCATAAATCCTAACTTTACCAAATTAGGATGATTTGGGGAAAACCCAAAATTTCTCAATCAAATCTCAAATTGATCTTGCCAAGATGAAATTAATGCCATGCAAAGCCTACCACAACAATCAAACATCAAACTACACTTCATATTACATACTTTCCTTATATCATGCATTATGCCTTCAAGAATTTCAATTTTTGAATAAAATCTCTAAATTCAAATTTTACATTTTTAAACCACTTTTCAACATCCCAAATAACCTTAGATATTGTTAAAAAAAATTTTGGACACTTCCCCTAAAAATCCTAGTTTGGCCGAACCTTATGTAACATTCTTCCTTATTGATCTTTCATGCTTCCCTTGTTATTATTCACCTATTAAACCCCAAATCCTTAACCCCAATTCTCATATTTCATCACTTAACATGCCAAACTAACTCCTCTTGAAATCATTCCACCAAAATCCAATTATAGAAATCAAAAGAAAAGGAATAATTGCTAACAATTTATCATACTTAGGCTAAGGAAAGAAAGGAATCACTTAAGCAATAAATCTCACCTTGAAATGCTCCAAATTTAGCTCTAAGTTGAAGAAAAAGTTGAGAGGTTTTTAGTCCTTGGTGAGGGTGAAATTTTTGGTGTAGGTTACAAATGAAATGGTTTAACACAATTTCATTTTATATACAAATAAAGTCAATGGTGGTGATTTAATCACACAAGATCAATGGTCACATTTTTGCTTGAAATGGAGGGCTAAGATTGATCAAGATGGATGGTTGAGATGGCCCTTAGGTGTATGGTGACTAAGCATCAAAATAATGAACACCATCATCACCAAAGTGAACATAATCATGGTGATGGAAAAGTAGGAGGCTTAGGTGTAAAGTTGGCATAAATCAACAAATATGGCTAACCAAATTTCTTTCTCATCCTAACCCCTAATTAACTTGTTCTAACCATTCTTTAGTCAAGCTCCACCAAAATTTGAGGCCTTAGGGCCGGCCACTCTATGGGCTTGGGCTTTGAGTCCAAAAGCCCATTAACAAGCTCACCCGAAAACGTTTCCCGAACTTAAAATTTTTTCGTAACTTTTTCCTTTCCCTTTCACTTGGCATTTTAAATCTTACTTTCCCATATCATAATAAGCCTAAACTAAGCCATATTGCCTAAAATTAATTCAATAAAACATACAATAATTATTTCTATCTCAGAAAAATACACACTCAAGCACTTAACACCAATAAGAGTCTCTGTCATTCTATCACTATATCATTGATATTATACTCATAAAATTTATATTTTATGGTATTATTATAACTCCGATGAGCTATGGAGACCTTGGGTATTACAATTAAGCATGTGATTTCTAAGACTAGAAGTTCCATTAACTTTGGAATCACAATTATAAACCTTGGGATAGTATATGCACTTAGCTTGAATAATTTTACCCTCAGACGAATAAATCTTACTGAAGTGGTCCCACATAGGAGACCTAGTTTTCATTTGCTTCCTCTTTTTCTTAGCAGGTTGTGGTGGAGAAGTAGCAGTTGCTTCTTGATGTTGGCCAGTTGCTTCCACCATATTGGGCTTACTCTGAGACTGAGCAAGATTGCTTCCACCAGGGGATGGACTGGATTCATTAACATTGCTGCCAATGGATCCAGTCCCTTCCGTATTATCATTTGCCATCTAAAATAGAAATGAGATATAAAGGTAATTAGTCATAGAATGTTCATACATGATGCAACATAGTAAATTAAAAATTTAAAACAACAAAAATATAATCACAGATTGGGATTAGTAATTTACCTTAAAGCAATAGCTTGAATGGAAATTACCACAACCAAGTCCACAGATGATTAAGAACCTGCAAAATATAAAACATAATTAAAACAAAATAATTAAAAAAAATTAACCAAATAACTTTAGCTCCAATACAAACTCACCTTTATCTCAACTGAGTCTCATAGACAAAGAGTGATACTCTGTTCACTTCCTTTACTTGAATTTGGTAAATTATATAATAGAAGAATAAACAAACAAAGAAAAAATATAGTTACTGTCATATAAATATTAATATAATATATTAAAAGTAATTAGAATTAAAACATCAGTATTACAAAAAATTAAATAACTAAATAGGTTTAATTAAAAAGTAATTAATAATTATAATTGAATAATTACAAATTAAAAAGTAATTAATAAATAATAAATAAATAAACTAAAAAAATAAATTAGTAATTTACAGAAAATAAATGTGTTATTTTAAAAAAAATTTAAATTAAAATATTTTTAAAATTTAGAGTATTAGAAATTATCATTTAATAAGATTTTTAAGTTTAATAAAAATATTTTTTTTTTGAAAAATCCCCAAATTATCGAAACCCTAATTCCCTAAATGTAAAATTGGAGGAATTTGATCCAAAATCTCACATGATTTTCGAGATCAGATTTCAATGCTGTGTTAATCAAAGCTTCCACCATATTCATATATATTAAGATCCTTGCATGCAAAGGATAAATAGTTGCAGATCATTAGTGAAAATGTGAAATCAAAGGAAATCATTAAAATAATCTTTGAAAATGTAAGAAATATAGAACGAACAAGTAGTAGATTTTTACCCTTTCTTTCTCTTTTTTTTTTTTTTTTCCTTTTTTGACCAGATCACAACAAAACAGAGCATAAGAGAGCCAGATCCTTATATGCACTGAAAAAATATCATAGATCATTAGTAATACAAAAAAAAAAAGTTCAACAGAAAACTTAAAAATAAAAATAAATCAAAAAAAGGACAAGATATTTACCTAAAAATCATCATTTATGCATATAGAGACTCAAATGAGATGATACTTCTCCAAAAGCGAGAGGATTTCAGAGGAAAGGAGAAGGATTTATCCAGGAACTCACACAAGATGAGATTTTACCGAAAATGAGAGGATTTCAGATAAAAGGAGAAAAGATTTCTCCAGAAAACTAGAGGATTTTAGAGAGAAATGCTTTGAAAATGAGGGGTTTTCATCGTTTCAGACTTTCAGTGTGAGGAAGATAGGAGGTTTTAGAGAGAAACAAGAGTAGAGAGAGAGGGGGAAGATTCTAGAAAGAGACTGCCTGAAGAAAAATGAGGGTTAGGTTTTTAGGGTATCAGTTTATGAAGCTTATATATGATCTCAAAACAGCAGCGTTTTATGCTAGGTTAATTAATATCGGAAATTCGGTCAGTTCGGTTAACTAATTTATAAAACCAAACCGATTTTCGTTAACCAAAATTTTTAAATATGGAACCAAACCAACCCACACTACTTATATGAACTGTTCCGTATTTAAAATTCGGTTCGGTCTGATTCAAAATTTCAGTCCGGTTTGGTTATGCCCAGCTCTAGCAAGTACCAAACAATATGCTCTATATTCTTCTTTTGTCTCACCCTTAATTTAATATGTAGTAAAGCAATCTAGAGATTCATTTCAGTTTGAAATAATATCGTTATATTCTTTGCGTATCCTTTTATAAATGAAGTTATTAAAGAAAGTGAGTCTTCAATAATGAGAAGGACTAACACAGCTCTATTTATATTAACAAAATGTATTACAATTTACAGCATAGTCCATATTTATTCTCACATTTACAATAAGTACAATCATATTATAACATATATATTACATACGCTATTAACCCCCTCAATTTGAGCGTATGAAGCTGCTTAAAATGAGTACTCGATAGTCCTTTAGTAAACAAATTTGCAAGTTGCTTCTCACTTGCAATATGATAAACAACCATATCTCCCCAATGAACTCTTTCTCTGAAAAAATGCAAATCCACTTCAAGAGGCTTTGTCCTTGCATGATTAATTGGATTAGAGGCTAGATAAGTTGCTGAGATGATATCACCAAAGATTTCAACAGGAAGAGTAATTGAAAGATGCAACTCCTTCATGATGGAATGCAACTAGCACACATATGCAACAACTGCTGCCAGAGCTCTATATTCTGACTCCGTACTACTATGAGACACAATATGTTATTTCTTAGCATCCCAAGAAACCAAATTATTCCCTAAAAAAACGCAATAGCCTGCAGTTGATCTCCTTGTATCCAGACAACCGGCCCAATCCACATCACTATATGCAACCATATGATTTAATGATGTTTAGTATAACTGCAACCCACAAGAAATCGTGCCTTTAACATAACGTAAAATGCGCTTTACCATCTGCCAATGAGTTTCTAATGGATCATGCATGTATTGACATACAGTATTAACGGCATAGGTAATATCAGGGTGAGTGAAAGTTAAATACTATAGGCTGCCAACAACACTTTTATACAATGATTGATTGTCAAATTTAGCTGTATTTAGACAGCTATATATGCGACTAGTAATCAGAGTGTAACACCATGCCTAAAGATAGCAATTATAGAACCTAATATGCATTAAGTATGATATGATGTGACTTATTTTATGTTCAAAATATGTTTTAGGATGTTTAATAATGTAAGGACTAAGTTAGGATAGTAATAGGAGATATTTTGATTACAGGGGTATTTTGGTCATTTTGACCCTAAGACAGTGGACCAGGGGTATCTGAGTTAAAAATTAAGAAAATACTAAAAATAGGTCCCAAATATTACATAAAACTCAATGCTTTTCCTTTGAACAAAGAAGAATAAGAAACGAAAAAGTTATCATGAAAATACTGAAAATAACCGTAACAGCTGCCACTAATCAAGGGTATTGTGGTCATTTGACCAAAGTTGTAAAATAATACACTAAATTAAAGTTAAGAATACTTGGAGCCAAAGTCCAGTTGAGCATTTTTCCAAATTCACAACAGAAGCATGAGAAAATTACACCGAAACCTAAAAATCGGTTATTTTTTTATGCAATTTTAATTAAAAAAAAAAAACAAATCCTAATGGATTTAACCCATTAGCAGCCGCCCCCTTCATTCTCAATTGCTGTTCATGCCACCATTTACTCCAAAAAAGAAAAAAAAAAAAACAAATCTTATTCTTCTTCCTTTTCTCTTAAACAAATCCAAGAATCAACAACAAATAATCAAAGTTTTCGTAAGGTAAAATCTATCTACATCAAATCTTGTTAATTTTAATCAGCTAATTATTATAGTAACTATTTAAAAAAAATTAAAATTGTTGTTGTTCAATCTTGGAAGGTTTGGTTAAGGCTAGTAGAAGGGGATTGGATTATCTTTGTGAATTAAAATCAGAAGAATTATTTTCTCAATTTATTTATTTTTTTTACAGCAATTAAATATGTATATAAATCATGGCAATGTGATTTTGGATTGGTTTAATTAGTAGAATGAGATGCATATTTGTTGAATTAAGAAAATAATTGTGCCTAGGAATGTAAAAGATAGTTAATTGGAAACAAAAGTATGATTGATGGTGAAGAACATAATTAATTGAAAAAAAAATAAAATAAAAATTATGCAAGAACCATTCGGCCAAAAAGGGAAAATTAATTCCCAAGTTCTATAATTTATTTTTTTGAAGTAAAATTTGGTTGAGTTTAGAGCCAATTGAACACAAAAATTATTAGAAATAAAATTAGAGTTCGAATTGTTGAGAAATCCAAAATGGAATTTTAAAAATGTTCTTAAACATCTATGAAAAATTTAAATTTGGGAACTCTCCAATTAAAGCTAATTAAGCTTAGTTTTAATTAAAATTATGTAATTTAAATAAATTAATTAAATAATTAAGCAGCAAAATTTGGAATTGACAACAAGAACACAAGCAATCAAAGAATAGGCGAGTTGAAATCATTTGAGGGGTGAACTCTAGACCTAAAAATTGGGTTTCTAATTAAATTACATATAAACATCAAATTAAGGATATAAGTATAAAATTAAAAAATAAATTAAGAATTTATGAAGAAAATTAATATGAACAAGCCAAATATTAAGACTTTCATTAGGGAATACCTTCAGTATAGGGTTGACCTTAAGAAGTCAAAATCAAAAATTTAACTATAACCTAAGATGAATTAAAACATATTATAAACATATTAAAATAATATTAAAACATTAATCATCAAGATTAAAGGTCAAAATTAGGAAAAATATTAAAGGTTAACCTTGTTTGATCAAAGATTCATAGTGGAACTAGGAGTCCTAGTTCAAGTCAATCATTTAAGTTAAGTAAGAATATGCATAAATATGATAATTTATTGAATATATGAATTAAATGAGAACTATTTGATTCATATTGTAGAGGTTAAAGAGGTTCAAGTCCTGCGGTCCACTTAGCTCGGTTAATTAGGAGCACAAGAGTCTAAGGTGAGTTGTAATGCACATTCTTATTTCTTTGCAAATATGAAATGATTTCTTTGAGATTGAATGATTTCCTTCATGATTCCATGTCCATTGATTGATTATGATTTCATAAGCTATGTTTGCTTAAGAGTCCCACCTTAAGTAGGACTCTTTTTTAAGTTGATTGTTTGAACCCAAAACTCATATTAAGCTATATTATGACATGTAATGACGTTGTGAACCTTAAACCAAGTCTTTTAAGCTAAGTAGGACTCTTTCATAAGAGTCATAATATAAGTTAAACTCCTGCTATGTATATGTTATTGTTTATTTTCCAAGCCTGCAGAAACACCCGTTCTCAATGTGGGGTGAACATTGGACTTGTGCACAAGGTATGCCCATGGATAGGGCAAAGTATCCAGACTTCAGCTAGTAAGGGTCTAATATTGCTAGCCATAGGACCTGATCAGTCTTATGCTATAAGTTGAGTAGAGAAGGTGATAGCCCCTATTCCTAAGTTAATATAAGTTATATGTTATTTCTACTACCCTATTGTTTATTCCTCATTTTTACAACCAAGTTATATTATTGAGCCTATGTTTATTTTCTCACATACCCTATGTGTGCATCTACTCTCATTGAGTCTTCTACTCACCCTTTTATATGTTTATATATTTCAGGATGGCAAGATTGATCAAGATAACTAACTCAAGCCTGTTCCTCCACTTGAGTGGTTGCTTTGCCTAGAAGATAGTAGAGTTCTCTTTATCCATTTGTATGGTGAACTTTGGTTTAGTGCTCCGGGGGTAATAAGCAAAGTATTTGAGAATCGATTGGAAATTGATGTTTTGTGGTTTTAAGTTTGGGATTATTTGGACTTTTATTTTGTTGAGTTATTTCCAAATGTTTTCCTTTAACTTTGGTTTATAAGAACTGTTTTTAAGATGTAAGAAATTTATGGGTCTATTCCGCAAATTTTATAAGTTATTATTTAATTGAATAAGATATGAGTATTTGATAAGTAATTTTACATAAGCTAAGGATTCTACAGATGTCGGTGACCTTATGTCTTCCTGTGTCCTAGGATCATCATAGTTCCCTAGGTCGGGATGTGACACGGAGTATCAACTGAGCTGGATTCTAACATTGTTGCCTTGCTTAGTAAATCAGTGGCATACTTTTGTTGTGAAAGAAAAATGACATCAGAATTAGGAAGAACTTGAATACCTAAAAAATAGTGTAAAGTTCCTATGTCAGTCATAAAAAATTCATCCTTAAGTTGAGAAATAATTTGATGTAAGAGAACAGACGAAGAAGCAATCAATACAATGTCATCAACATATAAAAGTAAAATTGCCATACCATCTGAAGACTTGAAGACAAACAGTGAGTAATCTAATTTACAACCCGAAAAACCAATCTTTTGCAAAAAAGTTGTAAATCGCTGAAACCAAGCTCTTGGAGCTTATCGAAGACCATGCAAGGCTCTATTCAACTTACATACATAGTGCGGATTGGTTTTATCAACAAATCCTGGCGGCTAAGCCATGTAAACATCCTCATCAAGTTTTCCATTTAAAAAAGCATTCTTCACATCTAGTTGATGTATTTTCCAGCCTAAAGAAACTGCTAATGTAAGAACAATTCAAATTGTTGCCAGTTTAACAACTGGGCTGAACGTTTCATCAAAATCAATTCCTTGCCTTTGATTATATCCCTTTGCCATTAACCGAGCCTTGTACCTCTCAATACTACCATCAGCTTTTCATTTTAGTTTATAGACCCATTTTCACCCAATGATATTGCTACTTGAATGAGAAAGTGGAACTAACTTCCATGTGTCATTAGCTAAAAGTGCATTATACTCCAAAAGCATTGCATCACACCAATTTTTATGCCTACTAGCTTCTTTAAAAGTTGTTGGTTCTATTGGTTCTTGAGGATCAACATGGGTAATAAGGGAAAAAATTTGTTTTGGTTTTCTTGTTCCATCCTTATTTCTGGTAGTCATGGGGTGGATATTCCGATCAAGTTAATGCTATTGATTTGAGGGTAAAAGAGGAGATTGACGGTTGTTAATGGAATAAGAGTCATTAATTGAAGTGGCTTTTGGGAGGAGGATGTAGACAAATGAGATGTGGATGATTTAGAGGACTGGGTAGATGAAGTATCGGTTGATGTGGTCTGGTTAACTGGTTGATTTTCTGTTATAGGAGTGGATGAGGATGAGGATGAGGTTGGAGTTGAAGATGAAGTTGGATTCTAGGATAAGAGTGGAATGGGATCACAATTTTATTGGGTAGAAACAGTAGGTGTGGTGTTTGGATTTAAGTGAGATAGAGGTGAGGATAAGGTGGTATTTGAAGGTGGTTGAGATGCAGTAGGAAACAAAGAAAACCAATTTGAATTGAAAGATAATACCTGAGCTGGATTGTAGAAGTCGCCAAGAATAAATGACCTATTAGAATCCTCTGAACAAGATAGACTAGCAGTAATTTTTCAATTTGAAAAAGGAAATATATGACACAAAAACTTTGGAAGTAGATAAGTCCAAACATCTGTACCCCTTTTGTTCAAAAGAAAAACCAATAAACACACAAGCCTTTGCTCGCGGTTGCAATTTGTTCGGCATGGGATTGGTGACATGTGCATAACAAAGATAACCGAATACCTTCATCATTGAAAAATATAGTTTCATACCATACAATAATTCATGAGGGCTTTTGAAATTAAGAGAAGCATGAGGTAATTTATTGATGGTATAGACTGCAACATGCAAAGCGTCAACCCAAAAATGCGGTGGCATCTGAGACTGAAATAATAAAGACCGAATAGCATTTAACAAAGTCCTATGCATTCTTTCTACTTGACCATTTTTTTGAGGAGTTTGAGGACATGAAAATCTTGCAATAATGCCATTAACAAGAAACAATTCACTAAATTTATTATTTAAATGCTCTCCCCCACTATCACACTGAAACTGTTTAATCTTAGCACCAAATTGAGTTTTAACCATATTCTTAAAAATCACAAATTTGTCAAAAAACTCATGCTTTGCACGTAAAGGATAGACCCACATGTAACCGGTGAAATTATCAAGAAACAAAACATAATAACGACAACCAGTAAAAGAAGAAACTGGAGAATGCCACACATCGGAATGAATTAATTGAAAAGGTCTAACAGATACATTTATTGATTCATAAAAAGGAAGCTTTGAGTGTTTGCCTAATTGGCAAGCATGAAAAATTGACTCTAACTTGCTAGAACTAAACAAACTTGAATTTTGATGAAAAAAACTGAGACATGACAGGAGCACTAGGATGAGCAAGTCGCTGATGCCATAATGATGGAGTCACCTTTGAAGCCATCATGGCAATAGGAATGGTAGGAGGAGCATTAAAGAATAAAGAGACTCTCGACTATTGCAGCGGTGGACATCCAGTTGTGTTGGAAGATCCTTCACAGAAAACCCAAAGAGTCAAAATTTAAAGAACAAGAATTATCAAATTCAAAACGACGAATAGAAATCAAGTTATGTTTTGAATTTGGAACAACAAGAACATGACATAAAATGAATGTAGAATAAGGAGTGTGCAATATTTTCTGACCAACATGAGTTATCAACAATTCAGAATCATCACCAATCTTGACAGTTGCGCCACCATTGTAGTTCCTATAGCTATCCAAAAAGGCAGGATTGTTTGTCATATGATGAGTAGCACCTGTATCCGCTTTCCAAGTTGGTTTATGTATATGTAACCCCGCAAAAGCATTGGTCAAATCATGAGCATTGCTGTTCCTTTGTGGGCAAAGTTTAGTAGTATGTGAACCACTATCACAAATTTGACATTGTAAAGGAGTTGTACCCAAAATTTATGAAAACATACCAGAATTATTCCATGATAGTCGACCAGTAAAACCAACACCTTGTCTCCCATAAAATAAAGGTGTAGTCCTAAAATTTGAATTATTAGAATATCCTCCTTGACAAAATGGACGAAAAGCTGATCCATAGCCTCTTTGAGATTGAAAAAATCGTCCACCTCTTGTATAACTACCACGATATCTATTGTGCTGAGTGTGGGTCATAACTAAAGCATGAGAATCAGAAGAAGACTTGTTCTCATATTGAATTTGTGACTTATGTGCTAGAAGAAAGGACCGAAGTTCCAAAAAAGAAGGCAAAGGCTTTCTAGTAGACATAACAATAACTACATCTGAGTAATCTGAAGGTAAACCAGATAAAATTTGAAGTATAACATCATCATCATCAATTGGACAGCCAATATAAAGAAGAGCATCTGCAATTGACTTGATAAAATGCAAATAATCTGCCATGGATTTGGTTCCTTTGGTAGCCTGATTGAAAGATAACTTCAGTTGCATATACTTGGCATTGACATAGTCATGAAAAAGTTTTTCAATCTCCTTTCATGTTTGTTTCACTGTCATTGTTTTACCGGGCTGCAAAACATGCTTCAGAATATCAAGGGAAATTATGGCATGTAACTAGGAGAGTACAACATAATCAATCTGTTGCCATAAAACATATGTTGGATTTGGTTGTGTGGCAAAAGAATTAGTAGAAGAAGGGATTGTTTCTGGAGGAGAGTCACAATTTTCATTAATGTGATCATAGATTTCGCGACAACGCAATATATTAATAAATAAAGTTTGCCAAAGAAGATAGTTGCTGAAATCAAGAACAATGGACACATGATTTTTGATATTATTGACTCCAAAAATAGAGTGAATTGTTGGTGAAGAAAAGGAGGGTTGACTGACATTAGAAGTAGAGGAAGAAGAATTAAGAGAATTGGGATTAGACATGATGCAAAGATGGATCTGAAGGAAGAAGAAGAAGTAGAAGAAGGAGAGAGGAAACAAGAGAAAAATGTAGAGAAGGAAGAGAATAGCTCTGATACCATAAAGAAAGTGAGTCTTCAATAATGAGAAGGACTCACATAGTTGTATTTATATTAACTGAATGTATTGCAATTTATAGCATGATCCATATATATTCTAATATTTACAATAAGTATAATCATATTATAACATATATATTATATATGCTATTAGTTATTTATTGTCTTAATTAACATATTCTGAGAAATATATTACTTTACCTATAAGGGACTTGAGTATAGCCATGATTAAAATATGTGTTTGAAATTGCAATTAGACTGTTTTTTCCAAAATGCTTTTAGTTTGTTTATAGCTTATTAGAAAACCATGCATGGATTTTATAGGAGGACTAGGAGATCTTGTTAACTCCTAGGGTTATTATAGAGAGAATTCCTCCTTCTCTCTAGAAATTTTTTTTTTTCTTTTCATTTTCTCATGCTACTGTTGATCTTTTTTAGGCTGACAATGGATCTTTCCCTTCTTTTTTTCACATTACTAATTTATTATTCAATAATATTTAGATTTATTCTTTTTTTGAACATTTCATCAATTTTCTTTTATTCCCCTTTTGTTGATTTTTTTTTTCTATCCCCTTTATATAGTGGGTCTTTATTTTTCTACTGATTTGTTTCCATAATTCAAACAAAATTATAAGTCTAAATATGTGTTTATTGGTATCCAGACAGAGCTTATAGAAAATTATTAGAAGAACTAGAAAATAGCTATTGTTTGTCATTGAGCATTCAAGTAGAGATTGTTATTATCATTATTTATAAGAAAATATGAAAATCCAATGTTAAAAAGGAACTCCAAACTCAATCTTAAATTAGCCCAGAAGCCAAAATCCTTTTTTTTTTTCTTGTTTCACTCAATGACTAACAAGGCAGTATATAGGAATTAGCATATGAATTTAAAGAAAAACAAAATTTTCTGCAATTTTTTCTATACAAGTGGAAACAAGCTGGTAGTGAGATCTTTTCCAAAGTTTTTGTTTCTTACTTTGGATCATCTTCCAAGAAGAAGAGTTTCGAAATTTGTGAGCCCACATAAACTCTATCTACAATTAGTTTTATTATTTTCATGAATATTAGGTCTAAACAAAATTAACCTAAGCATGTAACTATTCAATTAGCTGGTTTAATCTTTATACACACACACACACACACACACACATATATATATATGCATATACATATGTATGTATATACATATACACACACACACACACACACACATATATAGTTCACCACTGTTACTCTTTTGTTATTTGGAAGTGATTGATTTGTTTGGAATCCTCTTATTTAACCAAATATGTCACCAATTTCACATTTCAAATCATGTAATAATCTATATATATGTGTGTGTGTGTGTGTGTGTGTGTGTATGGATATATTTGTATATTTATATATATATGTATACACACACACACACACACACACATATATATAAGAGAGTCACAAAACTTCAATATTATCTCCAACAGCACCTTCCATATTAGCTCCAGCACCTTCCATATCAATTCTAATAACTCCCTGAATCACAGCAACGGCTCCTTCCTTCTTAAGCACAATGACATCTCCTTCTCACAATAAGATTCTGGCCAATATTGTCAAGAATGCTATAATATCTTTAGGTTATAATTCAGGCTCTAATTGATATCTTTTATCTTTGTATTTTTTACACAAATCAGTCTATAAATAACTCTTGTATCCCTTATACAAAGATTTGAGGAATGAGAATTGTTTAGCTTGCTCTTTTATTTAAAACATCTTTATGGTATCAAAGCTTAAAAATGGTAACTCACACAAGTCAATTCTCATTGCCAACCTATCTCTAATCAAACCTAAAAATGAAATTAAGCTCTCTCTCCAAACTCTCCATCAATGTTCAAACCTTATATCTCTAAAATTAGATAGCACAAACTACTTACTTTGGCAATCTTAAATGGAGCCATTAATCTAAAGCATAAACATGGCGCATCATCTTATTAAAATTAGCGAATCTGCATAAGAAATAACAATGGAAGACAAGACTGAAACTAATCCAAATTATCTCTTATGGAAAAGAAATGATGGCCTTCTCACTACCTTCTTGTTGAAAAACATTGAAACTAAGGTACTAGTCACTCTTAAAGATGTTGGTTCAGCCTACAAGGTGTGAAAGTCTACAGAACAGTAAATCCTTCCCACTACTATGGAAAAGGAGATGGTTTTAAATGAAACTCTCATGTCCTTAAAAAAGGGAAATCTCTCCATTGTTGAATATATAAAGAAATTCAAAGGATTATGTGATAACTTGGTAGCAATGAAGAAGCCAATCGATGAAACCAAGAAGGTATTTCAGCTTGCAAGGGGCTTTAGACCTAAGTATCAAGATTTTCATACTGCCATACTCACAAAGCCTCCTTATCCTTCATTCCACCAGTTAGTTATGGCACTCCAAGCCTACGAACAATTAAACTTCACTGGACATGATCTTAATCCTCGACATGATCAAGCCTACATTGCCTAAAGAGGTAAAGGCCTTGGTAGGAATGGAGGAAGGTTTAACTCTCATGGACGAGGATTTAATCCAACAGTTAGACAAAGTTCTCATCCATAAAACAACTATGATTTCATCAATCGTGGAGAACAACCTAATACAAACTCCTCTGATAACAAAAGTGATAGAAACAAAGCCATTATCACATGTCAAATCTGTGGGAAATCAAATCACTCAGCTATTGAATCTTGGAGCCACTTTGATCACTCCATTCAACCAGAGGACTAGCTCCATAAAGTGCCAGTAGCTATGACTATAAATAAAGGTGATGATCCAAATCTTTATGCTAACTCGGCAGCCACCTCCCACATGGTCAATGATCGATGTAAACTTTCAAGAATAATTGAATATAAAAGGCATGACTCTATCATGGTTAGTAATGGAGATAGCCTACAAATAACTCATATTGGAGAAGGGAAAATTGAATCAAATAATGAAATTATAAATCTTAAAAATGTTTTGGTAGTTCCAGAAATTAAAAAGAACCTTTTTTCTATAGCAATACTAACAGAAGATAATGCTTGCACTATTACATTTGATGCTAACAATTTTTTTATCAAGTCTCTACAGGGAAAAGTTCTTGCTAAGGGCCATAAACGAGAAGGTCTATATGCTCTTGATAAAAGACACAAAGCTCTAACCACCTATAGCAAAGGAGTTTCTCAAAATACTTGGTATCAACGCATAGGACATCCTCATTGCAATTTTTTAAAAACATTGCATTTTAAGAATTTAATAAGTGTCTCAAAATAGGAAAAACCTCAAACCATTTATGCTATCTGCCAAATGGGGAAAAGTTGTAAACTTCCCTTTTCTATGACAAATAAAATTGCAAAGTTTCCTTTAGAAAAATTGCATTGTGATTTATATGGTCCTGCCCCAATTTTGTCTTGTGAACAATTTAAATATTATGTTGTTGTTGTGGACGATTGTACTCGATATACTTGGATTTTTCCTTTAAAACAAAAATCAGATTTATATAAAACTTTCATTAAGTTTCAAAAACAAGTTGAGAACTTATTTGAAAGAAAAATTAAAATCCTCCAAACTGATGGTAGAGGTGAATTTACATCTATTGCTTTTGAAAATCATTTATCTAATGATGGCATACATCACCAAATTTCTTGCCCACACACCCCATAACAAAATGGAGTTGCCAAAAGGAAACACCGTCACATTGTAGAAATAAGGCTTACTCTTCTTTTTTAAGCTCATATGCCAGTCAAATATTGGGTTGACGCTTTCGTGATCGCAACCTTTTTGATCAATAGAATGCCATCTTCTACTCTTAATATGAAGTCTCCATTCTATAAGTTGTTTAATCATGAATCTGATTATGGATTTCTAAGAACCTTTGGATGCAGGTGCTTTCCTAATCTTCATGATCAAGGGAAAAATAAGTTCGCCAAGATGTATCCTTGCATTTTTATTGGTTATAGTCCAATTCATATAGGATATCATTGCTTATGTCCCTCAACTAACAAAGTTTATAGTTCTCGTCATGTAGTGTTTGATGAAATGGTTTTTCCTTTCTCTCCCTCTCAAGGAGAAGCACCTCAAAGAGAGTTAAAAGTCACTATATTCCCAGATAATGTTGAACAAACCCAACAACCTACATGTCAAGTTGAGAAAGGGCAATAAATTTCAAATGACAAGTCTACCACC